>JAABKK020015712.1:0-20655 GCA_011634745.2 Catotricha subobsoleta
TATTCATTAAACCGTTAAGGATATATTTGGACTTGTACAAAAGAATTGTAAAAAATTGAAAGTTTTATTAAACAGGGTCCAGGATGTTATTTGAATAATATGTTTTTTGACATACACGAACTTTTCAAAACAGCACTAACCCGATCAACCACTCGATATCGACCTTTAACGAACGGTACGGACCTTAACGAAATCTTTAAAGATCTTTATAAATCTTTATAGATCTTTAAAGATTTCGTTACGGTCCGTACCGTTCGTTAAAGGTCGATATCGAGTGGTTGATCGGGATATACAATTCAATTAAATTTCGTTTTAGAACAACCACCAATTATTTAAAATCAAAATAAGTACCCTTATTTTTAATTGAAAATTTATTAATTCTTTAGAATATATAGGAATTTTAAATGCCATTTTCGTTTTGTAAATTAAAATATTTATATTTATATTTAATTATTGATAATTAAAAAAGTGATAATTATTTTCTAAACTAAAACACTACATAAAAAAAAAATGAAAGCAAAAATTGTTATAAACAAATATTATACAAAAACAAATTATATTAAATGGATATTATAGCAAAAAAAAATAAACTAAAAATAAATGAACTATAAAAGGATAAAAATAAAAATAATTAAAATTTAAATTATAAAAATATTATGTCATTGTGTTTAAAATTCTTTATTTTCATTTATTTGATTTTCACAAACAGATTGCGTTCCATTTAAGACCCTCGTCACCTTTATTGTTTTAATTATAGCAGAACCGACATTAACATCTATGGGCAGTTAAGAGGGCGGAGGGAAGATAAATGTGCCTTATTTCCTATTATCTGTTCTGATTGTCGCTTGTGTAACAGCTAGCTGGTTGCCGAACAAGTACTTACTTACACGATTGGTATATGTGTTGTGTGTTCTTATAGTTTGATAATAACTTTTGTATATGAAAAACTATTAAAATGTTATTTATTATAAAAAAAAAAATTAAACGAAAATGTGGATTTTTTCTTTATTTTCTTGTTTTTGATTACGTTTACTTCCAAAAATAAGCCAGAAATTGATTTTTTGCGTTGTTAGAAAATTGCGACAATTGACATGTGAAAAAAGTGGTATATCTTATTATGTAGAAAAGTACCGTCAAATGGAGTGAATAGGGACAGTCAATTATAGGGAAATGTATAGAGCTTACAAAAAAGTAATCTGTTTAAAATTGGTCGGACATTCGTGGAGAATTTTATGGGCATAATTTTTTTTTTAAAAGTTCTCTCAATTTCACTGTAATTGACTGTCCCTATTCACCCCCATTTGACGGTATTATCTGTTCTGACCAATCTAGCTGGAGCGGAGAGTTCAAGAAAATGGTTATAGTTTTATTACAATTTATCTGACACGGTTCGATTGACTGTTGAGAAAGTAAGAACTGACTTTATTCATTAAAATGTGAATCAGAGTTTTACGTTTAATTTGCTTTCGTCCAAATAAATGTAAAATAGGGCTTTCGATCCTATAGTGCAGTGTCTAATTAAGATTTTTAGCGCCAATGACAAGCAAACATATCAGCGCCACTATCATAGATGCATACACGCTTTAATTTTCTGGCGGTGGAAAAAGTTGAAAAAAAAGAAGCGATAACAATCGCGTTGACTTTTTATGTTTTTTTTTAGTCAGTCAAATGTAAAAAAAACTCGTGCTGTACCCTAAGTGACCTTTTGGAAAACTGAAAAAAAGATCTATTTCTCTAAAATACCGCGAAAAAAACCGCGCTGTCCCCTAAGCGACTTTGGAAAAGTGAAAAAAAATACTATATATGAAAATTTTCAGCGCCAATGGCACTTGCCCGGCAAACAAAATGCGTCCGTAACTTCTCTAGATGCGCAATGTGCATGTTATTGCGCACCTAAAATTAATCGTTTTTTAGTGTGCATATATTGCGCATCTTATGTTTTTTTCACCAATAGGTGCGCATTAAATGCACCTCGTGTACTTAACAAAATGTGCATCTGTTGCGCATCAATTCTTTTTTCAAAAGAGGTGCACCGTACATGCGCTTTGTGTACCTAAAGTACGTGCACAAAGTGTACTTAATGCGCACCTTACATGACAGTGCGTGGTATATGCGCCTTGCGTATCTAATAGAAGATGCACAATTATTATCCTGGCAAACAAAATGTGCACCTAATGTGCACCTAATGTGCACCAAATGTGCACCAAATGTACATCTAGTGTGTATACTTTTCTAAAGATGCACGTTGTGCATGCAATGTTTAAAGAAAGATGCGCACTACGTGCACATTGTGATTTTTTTTACCCGTTTTTTTATTAATCGCTATAGCAATGCACTATTTTAAAAACTATATGTCATGTAAATTTTTCATAATAGTTGTGGGATAATAACTTCCTTGAAGTTATAGGTCCTCATTTGGTGCACAAAAATGGTATTATGTGCTTTTTGTGCCACTTAAAATCAAGGCAAAATTCTCGGATTAAGTCGTGGAAATTTGCTTAAATTTAGGTGCGCACAACAGGCACATATTAACATTTAGGTACACTTAGAAAACGCACTAGGTGCACAATGGTACACAAAGAATGTACATAATAATCTCACTAAATGCTCAACAAATACACAATGTGTGCGCAATGTGTACGCACATATAATGCGCAATAGGTGCGCAGTGTGTGCACACATAGAATGCGCAATAGGTGCGTATTTAATTCTAAACTAAGTGCGCAGTAGGGGCACAATGTGTCGCATCTGCGCACCTACATGCGCAAAAGGTGCAACTTGTGTCGTGGCGTTTGCGACACATTGTATGAAGATGTGTCGAGAGTGCGTACCTACTGAGCATCGTGCCCCTAGGTACGCAGAACATGCGCAATACGTGCGCATTTTAAAAAAAATGTTTGCCGGGTTGCCCATTTTCCCATAGGATTAATTCGGTACTTTTATTAAGAGACCTAAAAATTAAAAAACAAAATCTTAGAAAACCTTTATTTAACCCTTCTGTTAGTATTAAATTAATCAAAAATTAGGAATAAGCTTGGTGATAAATTGACATGGCTTTGGTTATTGATGGTTCTCGTAGAAAATTGTATGTAGATTCTCGAAGTTTGGACAATGATTATACTCGTATGTAAGGTAAGCAGTGCCACAATGGGACGGATTTGGTTTCGGACATCATAACTCGAAAAATATTAATCGGATCCAAAGACTTTTGTAGTCGTTGTATTCGTAGAAGCTTCCATTATAAACGGAACTTGTAAAAATTCGGAAAAGTAAACTATGTTTTGACCGAGATAATTATTACATACGTAATTGCATCATAATTAAGATGAAAACATAAGTCAGTCAATTACTTCCCTCAACAGCCACTTAAATCGTATAGGTGTCAGAGATGACCCAGACTGCGACTTCTGCGGCCAAGAGGAAGAAACGGCGGAACACTTCGTTTGTTCGTGTCCTTACTTCCAAATTTCTAGACTCCAAAGTTTTGGTGGGTCAACCATCAACTCGGGAGTCATTAAATCGTCGCCCATACAAAGGATCTGGAACTTCATCCGTAGTTCCAGACGCATTGAGATGGTGGATGGACCCCATCGAGTCCATTAGTTCATGGACCCGAGCGGATATAATAAACTCTTTTATCGGGGATGCATAACGAGCCCTTGTGGCCTACATGCTGAGTCTTTGACTCGCCCCTTGTCATCCATCCATCCATCCAATTACTTTTATTTTTTGCTGAATAAATCCAAAATACGAATTTGCAAAAAAATTACTTTTGGTGTAGAAAAACAACAAAATATTTTTAAAACTAGTGCGCTACTTGGCAGAAAAACATCAACTGGTTCAAAAGTTGCGTAATAGTTTGCTCATTTCAAACAAAAAAAAATATATGGCTAAAAATAAATCCAAAATACTCTAGATAAAAGTGGCATGTCTCATTTTGGCACGTGTCCCATAGTGGCACTGTTTACCTTACTATCTTTTCTTAATTATATTAAAATTCTGATTCCTCAATCTATTCCTTTCCTTTATCTTTCACTTAATTAATTAAAAATGACTTTTCATTCACAAATGCCAACAAACTATATTGGTTCTCCCGTATATATGTAGAGGAGCACTTCCGGTGTTTTATTATAATTATTTTATTTAACTTACCTATCGCTTCGCTCGCTATCTCGCAATTATTTTTACTTATATTTCAAAAAAAATCAATAAAAAAATATTTTCTTGTTTTTTTTTTGTTTTTTTGTTTTTTTTTATTTATTTGTTTTTTTTTTCTGTTATATAATATTTTTATTGTTGTTAAGAGCATTTTAAATATCATTTATAATATAATTTAATTAATAATAGTAATAATAATAATTTTATAACTTAATAATAGTAAAAATGATAAAAATAATATATTTCTTTGATTTTCATAAAATTCTTTTATTTTTGTTCTTTATTTCATTTTATGTTTTTTTTTTGTAAAAGTATATCTTAATTATTAAGTTTACATTCTTCTCTATTTATATTTAATAATTGCATTTCATAATAATAATTATATAATTTCATTTAATTTTGTGTGTTTTTTTTTTTTTTATTCCGGTATTTTTTATGTTTTAAATAAATTTTACTAATTAATTTACGCAAATGCGTAAAGGTGAAGAAAAACCAAAAAAAAATAAATGTATTAACAGATAGTCTCAAAATAGTTAAAAGAGAAAAAAAAAATGTTTTGTTACGATGCGCATAGCACAGAATAAAAAAATATATCATGTTATATGAAGACTTTTGCACATATACAATGTTCCGGATACACAAGACCACACAATTCTGGTGCTCTATTGAATATATTTAACTGTTTTGCGAATGTTCTATATATTTATAACTGAAAGCAACTGTCAAATGATGGCCAAATTTTATTTATAGATCACAAATGCGCTTTGACGTTATTTTTTTTTCAAATAGTTAACATCTCATTTTCTACTAAAATTAAATAATCACAAAAATCGAAAAAAAAACCAAAAAAACGCTTAATTTTTAATAATAAATTACTTTTTGAGAGCTGGGTAAGTATCTCTATATTACTTACTTAAGAATTTTTTATGTAAATGGTATTTTTTTCCTTGTTCACGTGCATATTTCAGTCATTATTATTATCAATTTTTCTTATAAGCACCATCATCAACAACAACAATTTTTATACTGTGGTAAAAATAAGTGTAATAATAACATTAAATGCACGTTCAACAATAAAAAAAAATTAGGCGCTTCATTTTGGTAAAGTATTCACACGCCCTCAAAATATGTATAAACTGAAAATATTCGATGAAAACAAATTAAAATGAACTCATTTCGTTATATTTGGATAGTTAGTAGCGCCAAAAAAAAAAAATAGAAAAAAAATGTACTTCATCTATTAAATTATTATCGTTACGAAGTAATATATATAATGAACGCAAGTTGTAAGTCTCTAATTTCGGGAGACATTATTCTGTCATCTATTAATTGAAAAAAACTAAAAATAAATATATTATTCGTTCATTGATGAACAGTATTTCGAAAACCCCACTAAGGGTGGTAAGCTTCCACTGGTGTAACCCAGGAATCGCGGGTAACCCGAGCTTTTGATATACTTCAACTCGGTTAAATTTAACGAAACATCGGGTCTCAAAGCATGGGTCTCATAAAACCCTACTATTTAGATGGGTTTCGTGAAACCCATGCTTTGAAATCCGAGGTTTCGTCAAGTTTAACCGAGTTGAAGTTTATAAAAAGCTCGGGTTACCCGAGATTCGTGGGTTACACGAGTTGAAGCTTACCGGCCTAAGAGTCCTATCCGTTATCAATATCTATAATTATTTCATGTTTTGGATATCTATTTTTTTTTTTTGTCGAATTCTGTGTATATATATTATATATTTAATATTATGCATATAAACTGTTCAAGAATAATACATACTCACACCCATACATTTACAACAGTTTCACATTTTTATGTGAGAATAGCGATGGCGAGAATATTGTAGGGTAAGTGCACTTCTAACGGGACATGGAAGCCCAACGGGGTAGAAAAAATTTCGTAGTAGAACTTGAAGCATAGTAAGTTCCACTACGCCACATGACGCATCCTAGGGGACAGTGCATGCCTTGTACTAGAGTTTATGCTATACTACGTTCTACTACCGTACATTAAGTGTTCCGTAGAACTTTCATGTCTCTATAACCATATATATTAAAAAAAAAAAAAAAATATGACATTCAGGCAACGAAGAAATCACGTATATTTTTCACAATTAATTTAAATCAACGACATAAGCAATGGATTTTCATTCATTTATCAATAGTATTAACGTATCATTGAAGGAAATTTTGGATACAACAGTTTTTTATTTGTTTTTTTTTTTTATTATTATTTAATCAAATAACGTAAGCGCATCGTTTTCTATTTAAACAGTTTTTTTTTAGTTTTAATTTTTAATGTAATTATAATTATATTGTAACTTTTTTAATATTAAATTTCTTTAATTACATAATTAAGTCTGTAATTTTATATAACAATTAACAAATTTTCATTTTCATTTTCATAAATTTCATCATTTTTGTTTTCATTTTTTTTTTTTATTCATAAATTCATAATACATAATTCTAAAAGTTTATTTTTATTTAATTATTTGATTAATTAATTTAAATTTAATTTAAATATTTTTTTCATCTCCATATCATTACTTTTTTGTTGGTTTTTTTGTTTTAATATTGTTGTTATTATTTTTATTCATCTGTAAAATGTATAAAATAAAAATATTTCACTATTTTTATATAGTGTCCCAGTGGTGATGTGTGGTAGAATAGTTGTAAAATGTTATGTATCATTTTTATTGTTGGTGTTGTTCAGATGTTGGATTGATATGATTCATTATTCATATTTGTTCATTATTGGAATATAGTTATGATGCGTGGTGAACAATTAAATAACAATGAATAATGAACAAATATAACTACTACCGATTTGACCATCATAACTAAATTTTATCATCATAACTATTACAATAATGAACAATATTAGCTGCTATCTATTTGACCACCAGCATCGTAACTATTACAAAATAATGAATCATAATTACAACCTAAAATTGTACTCATGGTTTAGAACAATTTGATTATCTTTGTTGATGCGGACTCTGTGAAATGAAAACATTGTAATTGTGGACAACTTGTAAGTACTTGGCATATTTTTACCGTGTGTACCATGAGTTATTTGTGTCTGTATGTTTATGTATCTGTATTTGGATGTATGTGTGTACACGTATATATAATCTATAATATCTTCGTTGAACTGGTTAAAATTAGGTGCTATCTGCAAATGTCCCTAATGGCATTAGGTGCTATCTACAAATGCTACGAAAAGCATAAGCAACTATCTACATTCCTATACATATGTAACGAAGATAGCATTATACGCATCCTTATGCATTTTGTAACATTTTCAGATATCACCTAATGCCCCAGATCAACGACGATATATGGGGCAGCTTTCAATTTATCATTCTTTTATGTTTTTAGATATTAAAAAACTATGTTTACTACTTAGAGAAAAGAGAATAATGTACATTCTGTTTTAAATTTATTTAGATTTTTTATTTATTTTTGTTCATCAATATTTTCACTGATACAACTCTGTGTCTCTATTTGATATTTTATGAATGAATTATTTAAAATTTGATTGATTCTCTATTGCTTACTAAATTTAATTTAAATTTAGCTTTTTTCTTCTATGTTAATATATAACTTCTATGCAATATAATAATAAAAAAAAAACAAATTAAATTTGAATTATAGGACATATACATATATTTTATTCTGTAACATTCATTACTTGTTTTGCATAGATTTTATAGACCGAAAATATGTTTTATGTGTCAACAATTATATCTCATTAAAAACAAACCAAAAACATTATTAAAATTAAATATTGATAACATTTTTTCGTTAACGTTAAATGTGGAGCTGGGCATTTCACATAGGGTAAGTGTATCATTACGAGACTTGTGGAAGCCCTACGTAATATTACATGTCCCGTATTGGAGTTTTTACTGTAGGACACATACCATTTACTGTCCCGTCCCGTACGACTAATATGTATCATAATATCGTATTTACCCACAATTAATAGTTTGTGTCATGAACTACAATTAATTATAAAATAAAAATCACTACTTTCATTTCATTTTACATCGATTATTGAAAAACAAAATAATTATAGGGATCATTTCGCTTTTTCTCAGGATTGAGTGGACGGATTTTGATGATTGACCGTTGGACGCTGAATGGAAATGTCGTGAAAATATATAGGTTTTGGTTTTCGGTTGTTTTTTTTTTATTTTACGAATTAAAAACGAACACAGATCAAAACTATATAAACATATAAACCATTCCTGTGAAAATAAAAAAAAAATTATGAATAAGCACATGAAACTGGATTAAAAATCGAGATCATTTTAATCGATTGGTGATACATATTAGAAAAGCTCTAGGACATCTATTTAAAGTCAATTTTATTGTTATTTTTGGTCTATCTAAAAATTGGATAAATGGGATATTGATCGCATTGATCGTTGAATGTTGAATTGCGTCGAAAATATATATAGGTGTTGAATTTGATCTGTGGTAGTCATCCAAATATGTGCGGTTGCTCAAATTTTTTTGAATTTTCAGAAACAAATATGTTATTTTCGTGTTTTGGCGCTAACGTTAACGAGAAAAATGCGTGTTCAAATGTTTAATCTTAAATTACCAAATCTAATTGGCGCAGCTTGTTTTCTTTTTTTCGTGGTCTCTCTTTGCTATGCAATTTGAAATAAATGAAATAAAGAAATATGTATAAGCATATGTGTGTGTGTTTGTGTGTGTGTGTGTGTGTGTGTGTGTGTGTGTGTCTGTGTGTGTGTGTGTGTTTATAGTGATTAATTGCTCGATTTAACAAATAAATATGAATGAATTATATCAGCATTTTTTTGTTGTTGTATTTATTTGGTTCGAACGAGTTCTGAAACGCCCTCCGTTCTCTATATAATTATGCGACTACATAATTTCTTTATAAGTACTTTAGTTTTAGTTTTATTTTATATATTTATAAATGTACATAATTTAATTTTATCATATTTATTATTATTTTTTTTTTTTTTATTAATTATATGGTTTTCCGTCTTTTTCTTTTTAATGCACTATTTATATTTATTTAATAATTTTTATAATTATTTATGTTTTTTGTGTATTAAATTCTCAAATTTAAAATGTTAACAACAGAAAAAATAAATAAATAAATATTTAACAATTAATAGATAAATAGATAATAATTAAGTATCGTTTTTTGTTTGTTTTTTTTTTTTGTTTAATTTTTTATTTTAATTACATTTTTTTTAGTATTATTTATAAGTTAAATTTTTCAATATTTATATGTAATGTATAATTGTATGTATATATATATTTTATAATATTAATGTATTTATAAATAAATAAATATATATTATATTTATATATTTAATTATTATTATTATTATTATTATTATTTCTATTTCTATTTCTATTTTTTTTTTCTTCTTCTTTTTGTTTGTTTCAATTAAAATTTACATGTTAATTATCATTCCAATTAATATCTTAATAATATAATAATAATAATTTATAGGCACCTAATTAACACTAAGTTTAATTTTTTTTTTTTTTTTGGTTGCTTGTTTTGTTGTTTCTTGTAATTTGTAAACTGTATAATTCATTTTTCTTAATCTTATGGTTTATTTCATATATATATATTTCTTCTCTGGGTTTTCTCTTGCTTAATATTTCCCTTTAATACCTATTCATCATTCAAAGTTAATGTTCAAAGAAAGTTTCGCGATAATGAAATTCTTTAGTTTTATTAGTACATTTCTTTGTTGGTTGCTTGGTTTGTTTGTTTTTTTTTTTTTCTACATTAATTTCGTTTTTACGGTTATTTATATTATTTCTCGGTTCTGCATCCATATATTTTCATGCTCATAGAATGATGGTATTTAGAGATTGTGTATTTCATGAACTGTTACACGCTGTATTATATTGCAAGATTTATTTGGTGTTGGAATTGTATTTATAAATACTGTTTTTTTTTAAACGTATATATGGAGAAAAAAAACAGAGAATATTGAAAAATAACACGATGAAGCAATCATATACCAATGAAATCGTCTTCATATGAATTATGCTTCCTGTTTAGTCTCTGCGTTAGTCCTTAAATATCTTCTTCAGTTTTATTTATTTATTTTTTTTATTTCGTTCTTCTGATAGTGAATTAGCACTCGCATTTAATTTTAAAAATATTGATTAAATTTTTTTTTAATATTTAGGCAAAATTTTGAGTGCACATGAAGCACGTGTCTTCTTTATTCCATTTTTTAATCAAAATTAATTACGTTCAGCCTCAGTTTGTTTTTAACTTAAATTTCTCGAGTCCTTAATATAAAGTATTTTTTTAAGTTGACAGAAATTGTTGGAAAAATGAAATGAAACATATTTTAAGCAATTCTAGTTCTAACAAATTAAGTAAATAATTAACGGCAGAAAGAAATAAAAAAAATTTACGGATTTTTTTTTCTAAATAATACCCAACACAAATTATTTCTCATGAATTACGATACTACAACTGAAGATTACTATATATTAAACGAAACGACACATTTTCATATAGGATAAGTGCGCGCCATTACGGTTCATGGAAGCGCTATACGTTAGCTGTACAAGTCTCGTAGTAGACTGAAGTTCTCTACGGGATATGCACTATACCGGTAGTGCATCCATGTCTCGTAATGGCGCACAAACTTTATTTTATAACTTACATAATGTAATATTTTGTATCAGTTTCATCGTTTTCATTACTGTCTTCTCGATATATTCAATTGCCGGTATAATATATAAATTATATACCCGCAATAAAAACAGAAACAATTTTAAACTTGCAATGCCAGAATGAACCATCTTTTGATTATAATAATAAAATGTTTGGTTTTTTTTTTGTTTTATTTTTCCTATAAATTATACATATTTAACAATGTAATTTCTATAACAGTTTTGTGCGGATAAATTGCGTTTTTATTGCATTATTTTTTTTAGAGAATGTCAGTAATTATAATTACCTATCCTTTAGAATTTTTGAATTTTTAGAATTTTAGAATTTTCATACGCCTTTAAATATATATATAATTATTTATATTATATATATATTTAATGCATGTTTTTACCATGATCATTTTTTATTTATTGTTTATTTTACCCTATAGCTAGTTATACACACATCCTTATCACACAACATCAATATAATGCTGTGTATAGAAATATATCGAAATCGAACATTAGAAAAATCGACATTGACGGGGGGGGGGGGGCACCATATTTATTGGTAAAATTAATATACTTTTTATTTTATTGCTTGATTAAATTTATTTATACACAGTAAGTATACCTAATTGTAATATAATATAATATAACGATTATATGGTGTATTTGTCACATGTGCTGTGGTTTCGTGTATAAAGCGTATCTGATTGTTTGTTTGTTTATTTTTTTCATTTTTTTTTCTTTTTGTTGTATTCGTGTTTAAGAGAGAGAGTGGTACATTATCTATGCGATCATTAATTATGGTAATATTTCTTAACATTTTTCATCATTTTTTTTTCGTTTTTTTTTGGTCGATTTGAATAATGCTTTAGTTATTTTGTTACCTACTCTCGGTGTATATATGAAAAATAGGTAATTGTGATTTTCGAATAGATAATGAACATTATAGGAAAATAATAAATATAGAAAATAATAAATATTGAAATTTATTTAAAAGCTATATGTTTTGCTTTCATTTATATAAACGGATTGAAGAATATTATATGGTAAACGGTTTTCTTATTAACAAATAGCAATTATAATTCAAATTTTGCTGAATTTTATTTATAATTTATATTCTAATATCCATTTTCAACATTAGGATTTAAAGTACAATAATATAGATTTAATTTTTATTATTAATGTCTCTATATTATATAGGAGAGTTGAAAACAAAATTAACAACAACGAAAAATAACACGTGGTTTTTTATAATGTTATATTTTGTTTCGACATATAATTTCATTAAATTAGAAATCGAAAAATGTATTTATTTAGACAAAAGATATTTCTTTGAATGAAATTTACTTGAAAAATTGGAAACGAAAAGACGAATAGGAAACTGATTAGCGTTTCTCTAGTGAAAAAGATATTTTCACTCATGGTATGAAATTCATACCTCAAACGGGATCCCTAGGTATATTTTGGTACTATCATACCATAACTAATACCACCTAGGGTATAAAATATTTTATATCCTAATGAGGTATAATTATAGTATGAATATAGAAATTTGCAGTATGAATATTAATAAATATACCTAGGAATCCATTGTATGGTATGAATTTCATACCATATATAGTATGAAATTTTCTCAATTGAAATTTTCAAATTTCATACCACCTATGGTATGAAATTCATACCATACAATGGATTACTAGGTATATTCATACTGCAGATTTCAATATTCATACTATAATTATACCTCATTGGGGTATAACATATTTTATACTCTAGGTGGTATTAATTATGGTATGAAACTACCAAAATATACCTAGGAATCCCGTTTGAGTTATGAATTTCATACCATAAGTGACAATATCTTTTTCAAAAGGGTATCGTTTTGCTTGTTTTATTTTTTTTTTTTTTTTATTGTTATTTATTTCAGTTTATATTTCTCAATTAGACACAAAAAAGAAAAAACTTAAAACATTTCAAAACTAGTAAAACATAATAATTTTAACGCTCATATTGAGAAAAAATAAAAATAAAAATAAAATAAAATACATAAAAAATACTATATTTTCAGATTTATCTTTAATTATTTTTGAAAGAGATTTGAAATCATATTTTTTCAATTTTCAAATTAACATTAATTCCTAAATTAATAATTTTGAAATATAATATAATTAAATGAGAGAGTAACCATGTGGGTGAACTGTGAATAATGTATTTTTTTTTGCGTAGTTTTTTTAATTTTGTTTTTTTAAATAAGTTTTTTTTTTTATTTTTTTTTTCAATTTATTGTTTTCAACTATTTTTTATAATTTATTATTTATATACAATTTATTCGAAGTGCATATTTTTTTTTTTATTAATAGTTTAGAATAATTTTTTAGTTCATCTCGTTTCGTTTTATTATTAATTTTCTATTTTTTCTATTTTTGAATATTAATTAAAAATTAATCAAAATTTGGTTTTAAAGCGTGAATAACAATATTTTAGTGTATTTTTAAATTAATTTCTCTCTTTTTATTAATTTATTTATTTATTTATTTAATTTAATATTTATTTTAATTTTTTTTTTTTTTTTGTTTTTGGGTTTTCCTTTATAAATGGGTGGCATTAAATATAATTTTAATAGATTTATGCAAATGAAAATAAATATATATTTTATTTTTTTTAAATTATTATTATTATTTAATAATTTATTCTGCGAATTTCATATAAACGCAAATAATTTACTATAAATATATACGATATACCTAAATAACAACAACAAGGTAAACAAATATTTTTATTTCATTTTCAATATATAGTGTTTAGCATTTGCATAAATTTCTATTTTTCAATCTCTCAAATCTAGGATAGGTAATTAATAATAATTTGTAATAAATTTTTTTTTTATAATAATCTAGATAATGTGTTTTTTTTTTGGTTTTTTTTTTTTAATTTTAATTTTAATTTTAATTTTTTTGTGTTTTTTTTTTTGTTGTTTTTGTTATTTTATTTTATTTATTTGCTTTTTATAGTTTTTGGTTTTTGGTTGCTTTTTTTTTTAATTAAATATATATGATTTTTATTTTATAATAATTAATAATGATTTTATTAATAGCTAAAGGTGTGTATGCATGTATTGGTTACACCGTTTTGTTTTTATCTCAAATTATTTAAGATGCTCAAAATAAATTTTCGAATTTCATATATATATATATATATATATATTGAATGGTTTACCGTTTTCTTTTTTTTTTGTATAATATGAAAATTTGAACGTGTCAAATTAATTGGGATAAAAACATTTTATGTAAATTGTATTTAATATAAGTATTAATATATGGTAACAAAATATGTGGATGTGTAGATTTTTTTTACGTTGGTAATTTTGATCGGTAGAGTAGATCTATAGCGTCTTATTGGTATTATAAAATATTGAACACTGTGATGGATTGTGTGCATTACATAATAATTTATTGTTTTTTTTTTTTAATTTTTTGTATATACATTTGTATGTGTAAGACTGTAAGTATTATATATTTGTATATATATAGTATGCAATGAGTGTAATTGAATTTATAGTATTTTATTTTTTATTTAGGTTATTTCTGTATTTATGGCGATCCCACAAAATCATTGATATTTTTTGATTTTTATGTAATACACATAATTGTTATAATGCTCACTAGTTTATAATAAACAAGAAAGAATTATTTTATAATGTAGTCGCAATGAAACGTGTTTCCTTTCAATTTTGTCTTGTTTCATTTAACTATATATTTCTCATTGTATATATTTAAAATAATTCTTTCTTTCTGTTTCACAATTATCTTTATATCTACCCCGTTTTCTCTTTCTCTCCATTAATTTTTTTTTTTAAAAAATTATTTATTCATTTTTTGGTTTTTGGTTTTTTTTTTGTTTTTTTTTGTTTTGTTAAGTATTTATAAAAAAAATTTAATTCAATTTTGCATCGGTTTATTCTTTAATTCGATTTTAAACAGCTGTTTCTGTATGGCTATGTGATGATAGACGTTCCACATCTATTTCCGGTATTGTTAATTCATCGGGTATATTATCAGCATATTCAATCGATGACGCTTGAGATAAACGTTTACTTAATGATGTTTGCTTTCGCAATACTTCAGCTAATGTTGTATTGCTGTGTTCGCCGTAACGTGCATCTAAACCCTGACGAAATGCATTTACAACGCGAATCTATTACAGATATACATAATTTCATATGGAGTGGAGGCGGGGGGGGTGAATGTGTGGTGAGTGTTTGTTTTATTATAAAACGTACACAGCCGTGATTGTATTAATAGATTATTAACAATATTACAAAAGAATAAAATAAATAAATGGAAAGGTTTTTTTTTTTTTCATAATTTGGATATAGTTGTTGATTGTTGTAGATTTATGTTGATAATTATTGATTGTTGAACGTTGTATGCATCACGAATGATATAAAGATGTTGGTTGAATGTGCATATTATAATGATGATTGGATGCCAGAAGTAATATAATTTATTAAGTAGCAGGTAGTAGTAATCGTGATATAATAGTAGGTAGCAATAAAATAGTAGTAGTGTAGAATAAGGTAGAGGCAGTAGTAATAGTGGTGGTAGGTGGATGATGTTGTATTTGGTGATAACGCACACACAATTATTGTATAGTCGGATAAAAATGAGAATAAAAAGAGAAAAATAAAAATTAATTAGTTTTTGTTTTGGTAATTTTTATAATCTTTAAACAAATAAAACATATTTATTTATTTTTATAAATATATATAAAAGAAATATATAAATGTTTATTTTTTACACAACAAAATTGATTAACACATATTTGAAGTTATGGTGTAACAATAATAACCCGTTTCTTCGAATATAGGGCAATCCCATCATATTATAATTCAAGCGCATTATAATAACCATTGGCAGTACGTACTTTAAATGGTGAGCGGTTTTTGACGACTCGGAACCTACTGCTCCATACTTGAATATCATCTAAACGGTGGATTACACAGAAAAATTGTCAATTAGCGACTATCCCATTAATTTTCAGAGGCGCATCTCCTGCTACGGTTTCAATTTTAGGCCAACTCTGGTGTAAGTGTTGCCAATTTCTTCAAAAATATTACACTGAAAGTTTGTGTATCAGAGGAGAGGGTCAGATATATGGGCACAAAGTTCTTTGCCGGAAAACAAGTGAGGGACTCTCACTGAGGGTCATCTATATGGGTATAATTTTTCTCTGAGCGTTTAGATGATTATCAAGTTTGGGCGATAGGCCGCACGATATGTTATGACCTGAAGTCCTTTCTTTGATGGTGGGAAATTTAAATAATTCATTTAACAAATGACAGCATATTTGCGTTGCATATTGATTTATAATTTTATTTTTGCGCGTGTTTTTACAAAAGAAAAAATGATAATAAAATGAATAAAATTGGGTGCGTGTCATTTTCATAACTTCATATATGTGTGTGGGTTCATGCGAAAATGAAAGTTTTATGGATAACGCAATACTCTTTATAATAATTTATTTATTTATTATAATATCACATATTTATTATTAATATGTAATAATAAACCATGCATTATTTAACTACATACATAATTACGTACTTATAAATGGGTAATTAATACCTATAAAGACTTTACAAACTAAACAGCAATAAATTCTTTAAATCTAATAAATTTTAGATAAAGCAAATACAGTAAAATCTTCGTAAATGTACCACTCAATTGACTGGTGCCCATATCGTACCAATAATTTAAAAAAAAAGTTTTCTACGTGGACGGTAAGGTATATCTATCGCCACTACTCTTGGATTCAAAAAGTTATTGGTAGTATAGTGCGTAAGTGCGCCATTATTGAATTTGTAGCCCAATGAAACAGAGTACATGTCCGCAGCTATGAATCCTATGATCTATATGTTCCACTACAGCATACGAAAAATTTCGTTGAGCTTCCATGTCTCCGAATAACGCATTTACCGTACATTTAAGAAGATCTTACTGTAAAAAAAAATGTAACCAAAACAAAAAAAAAAAAAAATGCAAATTAAAATTAAATCTATCAACATGTTATTCAAGATGGTAAAATATATTAACGTTTGTTATATGAGAAATATTCTGAATGATTCATTTAATGAGAAACGCGGCGCTGACAAATAGCATAACAAACCAATTAATAAAGAATTAAAAACAATACTTAATGGCAGTTAAAACATAAAAAAAAATTATATAAACAGAAACACAACACCACTTAGAATTTATAGGCGCGCACAGCACATGCATTTTACATAAAAAAAATTTGAAATATCTTATTTTATAATATTGAATTGCAGGAAAGGAAAAAGAAAGTTTATTTATTACTTAATAAATTTTTATTTTTGTGTGGTTTTTGTGGTATATTTGTGTATGGCATTAACTATTATTCATTTATTTTAGTATTATTAATAATGCACAATTGACCTAAACGAAAGCAATTATAACACTTTGAATGGGCAATTGCAGTTCATAATGAAGTTATAATTGGTTTTTTTTTATTGCTGGGTTATTTGTTGTTATAAATGTTTGTAATCTGAATGTTTATTTGGTTTGTTTCTATATTGTTTTGTAGAAATTAATATGTTTTGAATATAATTATGACTTTTGTTATATTAAAATAAAAAGAATGAATTAATTTGTTAAATTATGAAAGTTATTGTTGTCTAGGTTTTTTCTTTTTTTTTTAATAAAATAATAATAAAGTATAATCAAAAATACAGTAAAGGATTTAGAAAAAAAAAACAAAAAAAAAATAGCGAACAGGCACAATGTTCTCTTGAATTCTAGAATGGGCTAGAAAACGAAAAAAATAAATAGTGTCCTAATATTTTTATTATAAATTTAATTTATTATAATTATTATTATAGTTTATTGTAATTTATTGGCATCTTGTACAGAGTTATGAACAAAACACAAATATTAAATATGATTTTAATTACTTTCATCATATATTAACGTTGCATCGCTGTTTTCCAATAATCGTTTTTTTTTTCTTTTGATAAGCCCCGGAAGTGGGAAAAAAAGATTGGGGAACACAATAAGACATTTATTATGAAAAAAATATATGAAGAAAACAGTCATTTTCCATTGGCGATATCAAACAGCGCAAACGGCGAGGTGCTATAACACCCAAATGCGAAACAATGTGTAATAACTTCTAAACGAAGGGTCCCATACAAAATTTACCCACTTATTTTTGGAGACGCATCCAACGGTATCCCCATTTACCCCCCCTTCTGACACCCCCACAAAAAGTTTTAGTGTACATGAGAGAATTTACACTAGAGGTGGGTTAAAGGGGCGTCCTAGCGGGGAAACTGGGGAAACATTGGATGCGTCTCCGAAAATAAATGGGTGTCTGTCATGGGTAAATTTTGTATGGGATCCTTCGTTTAAAAGTTATTACAAATTGATTCGCATTTGGGTGTTATATCTTTGGGTGTTATCGCCCTCCACCGCGCAAACATATGTGTTATTTGGACATCTGAAATGTAAAACTATCTTTTTCCAGTCTTTAGTTTAATTCCAATTGATTTAAAAAAAAATGTTGCCACAAATAAAATGTTTTCCATGTTTATGACGATAAAAATTCAATGGCCGCAATGTTATGAAGATGAATGTAGATAAAAAAAAAAAAAAACAAACAAAATCTAACTGTACCTGAGAATAATATTTGTGCTAGGATAAGTGTTGGGCATTACAGGACATGAAAGTTCTACCTGGACAGAGTACGTGCCCCGTAACATTGAACTAAAAGCATATATGCATGAACATGTACTGTTTCGTAGAGCCCCTTTATGTCCCGTAAATAGCGCACTTACCCTATGCTAGTGACATCGTAAATGTCTACTTTAACTTGGATAAGCATTGAATGGAATACGTTTAATGAATTCGAACAGAACTATATCATATAAGCGTGAAATTCTAGAAAATTAATGAATTTGTAAATTAATAATAATTTCATTCTGAACACAAGCTGATTATTATTTCTTAGTCACAAATTATTTGATTAGATTAGCCACATTGCGAATTTTGTATTAATTACATTCATATTACATTAATAAATTAATAAATATTTAAATAAATAAATAAATAAAAAACAAAATGAACAAATTATTAACATTATACGTAATATTTTTCTGAATTAAAACATAAATTGATTAAAAATCAATAAGATTCTATGATAAATTTAAGTCACTATAATTATACGCTCGGCGTTATTGCAAGCATAATCAAATTATCAAAATTATCAATTTTTATACAAAATTAAGTTATCTGATCTATTACGCTGCAAAAATGTTTCGATTTGGTTCACAGATCATAAAATATGACAATTATAATATTATTTTTTTAATTTTAATGGATCGCGTTTTTATTTTAAATTGTGACTGAAATTTACCATTTACTGTTTTTAGATATTTTGTTTGGTTTCGCATAAGAACTTCTTATATTAATAAAATGATATTAAAATAGCGACCATATCAAACAAATAAAACTAAAATTAGCTTAAACATAGTTTAAAAATTATATATATAAAACGAGCAATGAACAATACACTGGAATGCAGCCATAATTATACACGATTCTTGATGCTTTAGCTTCACATATTATGGATATGTTTAAATACACACACTAAATAAACACATGCCATTTTTAAATAAAAACAAACAAAAAAAAAGCGACTGGATTTATTGTGCTTAAGTTAGTTCGGTTGTTCGAAAACCGAAAACGTATACATATTTAATTACACACAATATACATGCGTTTCACGAATTTTCGTTTTTGATTGAGAAGTTTTTTTTTTTTTTCATAATTTATTGTTACACAATTTGTATAGGGAAGCGGATCCTGTCTGCTTTTTTTTTTTATATATATATTAGAAAACATGCTTTTCATCAATTTTTTTTATTGCACCATTGCAAAATTACAGATTCGTTTGTCTAAATTCAAATGGTCATATCCCATATTTCGCTTAAAATTCCAAAAAAAATATTTTTTTACTCAGAGAGACGAACTGAACCAAACCCCATGAACCTCATAATTTTTTCATTTACAATCGAATTCAAATAACCGAACCCGTTCTTTTAATTTGCAGAATAAAATCACCTTTTTTCTTTTTTAAACCGATGTGTATCCCGATCAACCACTGGATATCGACCTTTAACGAACGGTTAGAACCTTAACGAAATCTTTAAAGATCTTTATAGATCTTTAAAGAATTCGTTAAGGTCCTAACCGTTCGTTAAAGGTCGATATTGAGTGGTTGATCGGGATCTACGCCTTTAATTATCCAACGTTCGTGATACACACTGAGGGTTTGAAAAAAAAAAATGTTTTTGGTTCATGGGATCCAAATATGTGGTGGAGGTCAACACTTTCATTTTTTCATTTCGCATTTTCTCTCGATTTTCTGAACGGATCGAAACCGAATCACGCATATTTTCACAAACACAAGATACTGCGTCGACTGGAAATATTTTATTTTTACTGTTGAACTTTGAATTTCCAATTGCCACGCTTCAAACTCTTGTAAAATCATAACTACCAAACACAACGACTATTAATTTGTCTAGTGTTAATTTCTTTTATAATCTGTTCAAATGGGTTTTCAAGGACAAAATATATTCAGTTGTTTTTTAAATTTTCAACTTAACTTTAACAATATTTGTCGACTTATTTGAGAATTATGTCTATGACAGACATTTTACTTCATTTTTGAGAAATTTGAAAAATTTTGAAAAAAATCAAGTATTGGTTTGATAAATTTTTTTTTTTTTTT
>JAABKK020015733.1:0-52690 GCA_011634745.2 Catotricha subobsoleta
ATAAGTTACATAAATTCGACCTAAATAGGTCGAATTATACTTAACTCTGGTCGCCGACACCTAATGTGCTAGCTGGGCAAGCTATTCATTTGTTTTGTTTGTGATATTTTAAAATGAAAATATGTTATTCTAAAATATTAAACCTCAATATAAATATTTTATTTTAATGCTAATCTCGGTGCTAATTGTTAAAAAAAAAACAATCCAATTAGATTGATACAGAATTACAGAACTTCATTTTTGTGAGTATCAATTTAATAAACAATGAAAAAATATATATGAAAAAGTACTCATGTTCATGTTGATTTTTCTCAGGACTGAGTGGACGTATCGACATCAAAATAATATCGATTTTGGTCTTGGACTCTTTTGGACCGTGGGGACGTAAAAAAAAATATTTTTGCGTAGATATTGAAAATAACATTCGGGGAGAAAATTAGTCTGCGTCTTTTGGCAATTGACTATTAAATCCCACCCATTAGATTCAGCGAAAAAAAGGAAAATTGGATCGCAAGAAAAAAAAAACGAAATATTTCAAAATCTCAGTATGTATTATACACAAATTCTGCGTCTCTTGACCATCAATCAACCAGAAAAAAAAAGTGCTAAAAAAAACCAACGGAAGCAATACTTGATTTTTTTCAATAATTTTTTTAAATTTTTCCAATTTCTGAAAAATGAAATGAAGATTTGTTTCGTGATTTTTTTTTATTTATTTAACTAATCCATTGGCAGCTTGCTTAATTAAATAAAAGAAAACACATAAATTATTAAATTACAATTAGTCGTGAATTGGTCAGTAATTACATTTAAAGGCGTTAATACTATGTATTAATATATAATTCTTTCTTCTTTTTTCTTCTAGAAACTGAAGAGAAATGAGCGACAAATTTAATGTCAATTTTCAAAAACAAAAAGATTTTTGCTCGGTATCTGTTCTATATCAATTTCTAATACTTACATATTTTTATTCAGTTATTTTTGTTTATTAACAATTATCTAATAATTTCGATAGTTACAAAAATGTCTATTACAAATGAAAGCCACTCTATTCGTAGGTAGATAAATAAAGTATAGTTACTGACAGATTCAATTTACTAATTTTATCTGTACAGTCACTAAACGGATATTATGATCGTTAAAATTATAAGCAAACATGGGTTACCTCAGAACATGTATGAATAATATATACAAACGATAAATATTGAATATATATTCTTTTCTTTTTTTTTTATTTCGTTTTGTTTGACATACATTTATTTTATGTTATTTATTTTTAAAAAGAAAAATAAATAAATTCATTTTGTATCTATGCACCAACACCAGTAACCAGTTAAATATTTTATATTTTATACTTAAATTAAAAAAAAAAAAAAAAACATTTTGCTAGCGCACATTGGAAATAATAAACGTTTCCGCTTAAATAGAAGGAAAAAAAATATACCGAACACAAAGTCATTAAATTGATTCTCTGGTTTTGGTTATATATTTTATTTATTATTATTTTTTTCTCTTTCGTATTTTTATGTCTTTTTGATTATTTCGAATGTTTGTTATAAATTGCGCTGGTTGTTATTGTTGTTGCAGTTGGTATTATATTTCATTTCCAGTGTTGCACACATACTGCACTATATTTTGTATTTTAAGTACTAAATATAATTAATGTGAGAGATTATGAGATTGACGATTAAATTGAAAACTTTTTTCTTTATATCATCATTTAGTTTCGTATTTGTATTTATTTATTTTCGAAAAACAATATTGCAAATTGGTCAACTTGTACTGCAAACAATTGTAAAATATAATTAATCAATTAAGAAAATTTAAGACAATTTTATATATAGGTCAAATATTGATTCATATGCTTTAATTTTAATATGAATAATAAAAATTAAATTATGCTTAAATGTAAATCATAATTTGTTGAGAATAAAGTATAAATATGGTTCGATTACGTTTGTGATAAGTACGTGGGATGTAGGGAATCGCATATTTCAATTGTAATTTATATGCTGTGTAAAGTTCTGAATTGAATTCGAAATGGCAGTGGTAGGTTAGTTAATATAGATTTTTTAAATATCAGAATAAGGATAACAAAACAACAGGAAAAGTGGTTCTTTCTAAATTGGCTAAATATTAACCGAATCATGAAATAAAAATCGGATGTCCTTTAATATGACCTACAACGTCATTTGTGCAGCTACTATCACAAAATAAATCTATATGTTTATGTAGTCCCCGTTTGATATCCTTTACCGAACAACATTTACTAATAGAATTTCCTTATCGCACAAGGTTTAGTAGATTTTGCCTATCATTTCAAACGTCCTTAACTACAAAAAATGAAAAATAAAATAAAAGAAGAACAAAAACCAACGCAATAATATTTTAAGGTTGAGAATATTAAAAAAAATTAATATTACAGTCATGGGAATCGCATGATTAACAAAAATTTCTGTACATTTAGTACAGAAAAAAATATAATAATAATAAAACAACAACTAAGTCTACAAACAATATTCACCAAAAATGTATATTATCGTAGTTAAATTTATTTTTTGTTTACCTTAAACTCAGCTAGCAAGCAAAGCTCTATAATATATTGTTAATAAAGGAAGGAGTACCTGCCTACTAAGTCTATACACACGATCGACCTACCTATATTACATTTTTATCCGCAGAGCGCAAATATAGTGTTTATCATAGATTTGTTATCTTGTGTTGTGTGCGACGACCAAAAAAAAAAAAATTAAATTCATTTTTATTTTTTTTTATTTTCTCTATATAACGCACACTATGTACCTGATGGAGAGTACAATACAGGAAATGACTAAAGCTATGCAAATTTCTTTAATTCTTTTTTTTTCTATAGATATATTTTATTTTTATATTTTCGTGTAAATTTTTTTTGTTATTTTTTTTTTTTTGCTGGATTTGTGTGTGTTTGTGATATTTGGCTTTTATTTAAGCGGAAAGGGTATGGCTGGAAGCATATCGCATGTATGCTATCACACAATATGTGTGTGTATATTTTGCCCGATTAAAATAATAGTAATCAGACAAAAGGTTGTGCTTTGTACAAATATGCCATGTTACATTAATTATTATTATGTATTATGAAATTTTTAAGTTTGTTTTTTTTTCTGTCTCTCTTTCTATCTTTCTCACTTTTTCGGTATTCATAAATTTTTTAGATGTCCTTAATTTATATAGCATCTGGGATTATCTATACATATATAATATATGCTTTGAGGTAACAATGTCGTGTATTTGTATTTATATTTAAAAATCAGTAACATTTCGGTACACATGTAAATATTTTAAAATGTTTTTTTTTTTTTTGTTGGGATTAAGAGATGTCTATTGAGGTGCATGAATTAAACCAATATAGATATCATAATTTTCTATATGTTTTCATTTTAAATTATTTTACTCATAACAATTGTTATCATTTAGTTTTTGGTTGGTTGGTTATTTTGAATATTTTAATTGTATAAATAATAGAAATGTGACATGACATCAATGTAATTAATGTCATAATTTTTAAATAATAATTATTATAATGATGTAATAAATTTAATATTATGCTAATGTTTATGTTTATGCTGTTCAAATGTAAAAATTAAATTTACTTTTAATTATATGGCAATTATTATTATTAATGTGTATTTTAATTACGAATGTTGTGTCAACAAAATGTACAAAAAAAAATAATATTGCAACAATTATATCTAAAATAAATTTAATACAAATCAAAAATAATAAATACAATTTATTATTATGTTATGTTAAGAGGAAAATATAGTGCATTTTGTAAATTAACAGTGGCGAACTGGCCAGAGAGTCCCATATTTTTTAATTATTGTCTACGGAGTATCCAGTCCATAAATTATGTCCGCAAAAATTAGGGATTTTTTTCTCTCTTTTATGAACGTTTGTAATTTAATTTTTTTTTTGTAACAATCATTATTACTGATAATAGACATTTTGTACTTACTAAATTATCTCCTTCTTAGAAATGTCGTCAGAATAGTCCAGTCAACGTACTGTGGTAGTGTAGAGAATAAATATTCGAACATGTTTCTCTTGTTTAGTACCTACTATAATACCTTACATCAATTATTAGTAACTAATACGTACATGAATAGCTGCTTTAACACTCGAGCACTGTGTTTATTATTATTTTTTTGTACTGAGAGAGAATAACATACTCTCACATTTCGGTTATCCTGCGGTTTGCAATACAACGGATATTCAAAACATAGTTATTTTCATAATTTTTTTTTTTTGAAGCGAACACTAGTTTACTTATCAAGTCGTCCATTGACTACAGAGATAATAAATATTAATTAATAATTGGAAACATTATAGTTTAACATGTCACGCCAAAAGAAAACGTAACATCAACGTAAACAGCCTAAAATAGTTACCGGATTTTTATGCACTACATGTGAAACATGTTATCTGTGTGTAATCTCATAAACTAGTGGGTAAATAGGGATAATACTTATACTGTTTTGTAGAGTGACCGAATCTGATCTTGACTCCAAAAGGCCAAACTTTTAAAAGAATGGAATTAAATAATAAAATCACTTTTACAATTAACATATAGCGCATATTAATTTAATACTTATACAATTTTGATAGTTTAATCAAAGAATATGTACTATAGAAAGGAAAAATAATTGCCAGTCTTTTTCACTTAAACTGCTGTCATTTCTATATATTTTTATCTTTTCTCTCACTCGCTCTCATCATCATGCGTTAGTAAAACTTGCAGCTTGCAGACATATTTTTGACATATTTCTGTTCTATAGTACATATTCTTTGGTTTAATAGTAAACACATGTATATTTTCACAAAAAAAAAGAATGCAGTTTTTGGGATATTGACCATCAATACCGAATGGAAGACACATCAAAATATGTAGGTTTTGGTTTAACAAAAAAATTGAATTTTTCAAAGAATTCAAAAACAGTTCAAACCGAAAACCCAAACACATCAAAACCAAATCCTATATATTTTGAAGACATTTCGATTCTGTGTTTAACGGCTGGTAAAAATCAAATTCCTATGCTTAACAAAAAAAAATTACGAAACCAACACTTTTTTTTCAAAAATGAAGTAAAAAATTACAATGAAAATTACTTATAGCATAGGATAGGTATATAAATAAATAAGTAACAATCTGTAAAAATAAATATGTGCATTATTTGCTCTCTCACAAAATAAAAAAATAAAAAAATATTATCTATTTTTTACCATTCTTTATCATGGGAATTCAAATTCATTTCGTTGTTGTGCCATATGACACGTAATTAATTATTCTTTGAAACAATAGAAATGTACAGAAATAATCCATTAGCTGGCTGGTTTTATCTTTCTTTCTGTGCTATATTATTTGGTGCTGTTTACCTTTACTTATTCAATTCACTTATTATATTTAAAAAAAAAAACCTTTTTTTTTTCTTAAGTACTGTTATGTTTGATTTATTTTAGGTATTATTGCTCTGGTGTGAAGGGCAATTGCATTTAGTTTCTGAGGGCTCGATGACAGTATACTAGAATAAAAAATCTTTTAATTTAATTTTGTTGGCTTTAAATGAATTCCTTGGACTAGAATTTAATTAAAGACGGACATTAAGCATCACAAGAAACTAAATATATTTATAAGTGTTGAATTTTTTGAAGGACCTTGCACAACATCTAAATAAAAAAAAAATTCAGTGAGTTTTTATAATTATTTCGTCGGCCTAATATTGTTTAATTAAAGGCAAGTAAATATTTTTTGCTATACGATATTGAGTATAGCAAAAAATGTGACTTGTCTTTAAACAATATTAGGCTGGCGATATGTAACAATGTAAATATCGATACCTAAAATGTTGCAATCGATGTACTTAAACACAGTACTAGAGTTGGTGGGAAAAGGCCAGGCTACACTTTATTATTATTATTATTATTTTAAATAAAGTAAAATTATAAAATTTACTTTATTAACCCACTTTTAATTAAAACTAGAATGAAAAAAATATAAAAACAAGACAGAGTTACGCACATCTTATCTCATCAAGATATTACTTATTTAAAACATATACCGATGCCGAATCGGAATAAGAAATAAAAAAACCAAAAAATAATAAAGTTGTTTTCTCATTTAAATAAATATATCAAATTTTACCATTAAATTAGTTTTAAATTATTCAACTTCACAACTATGAAGCAAAAATTTTCTGTTTATCAAAATAACATTTTTCATTTTGTTCTTTGTGGTTGCGCGGTGTTTCCTCATTTAATAATCAAACCTCACAAAGCAAAAACTTTAATACCTTTATATCGTCTACCTACCCACAGATAGGTACTAATAGATTTTGATTAAAAAGCAGTTTTGTATTTGAGTGGCGAGGTAAAGAAGAGAATAAAAAAAAATCATTTCAATTATGTACGGCTGTCACACAACGCAGTAACAGAGAGAAGTTAAAAAAAAAACTATGATGAATTATTTCTTTTTTTTTAAAAATTTTCTACAATATTCACGTACACATAAACATACATATAAGCCAGATATACTCTGTGGATAACTTTAGATATATGGATCATGGTTGGTTATATACGATAGGGACAATTACAACTTGCTACTTCTTGCTGTTCTTTGTACGTGTGAATCAATTCAAATTCTTCAGATGCCATTCAAAAGGTTGTTATATGACTTAAATACCAACACTTTGATATTGAGCGATCTTAACCAGCAGCATCAGTTTTAACCGACATATCATTTCTCTGGCTAGACTTACTTTTATACAAAAATTAACGTTTTCGATTGATATAAACATTTAGCCATCCATTATCCATATGAAATGCTACAAAAGAAAAGAAGTCAATTTAATATTTATTTTCCGATTTTTTTCTCTTAATTTTTTTTTCAAAGTGTTTACATTAACGCCATGTCTTGTCATATATAAAAGATGAGAAAAAGTTTAACATATTTTAATAATATTAGATAAATTTTGTTACACTGGTTGTTATTTAGATGAGATAAGTCCGAAAACAAAAAGTGACCCAGAATAACATTTTGTTTATAATGAATTTGTTAAAAATGTTAAAAATGTAACTGTCCCGGTACTTAATATGTAAGATAATGGTATTATATGGTATAATAAATAAGTATATATACAATACATTAACATAATATAGTTAATTAAATTTGGCTAGTGATAGGCCTTATAAATTTAACATTTTTGTAAATGAATTGAAATTCTATTTTTAAATATACGAGGTCTTTTAAGTTTGGATTACTTTTTTTTATTTCTATAATACGTAATGCCTTACGAATTACATATATTTTCTAAAAAAAATATTTCATTATCAGTAATTACAGTATTTCCTTTTTAATCCCAATTAATGTTTATGATTAGAATTTAAATTATTTATTATAAAGAATATTTATTTTCTATAATTACTAACATGTTGATAGCAGCAGTCAAAAAAATATAATGAAATATATGAAGATTACATATCCAAGAATATATTTTGCAACGAAACTATAATAATTATCATACAATGCGAACACAATTATAATTTATATTTAGCCTTTTGCTCAATATCAAAGTATAAATACAGCCACAAGTATAGGATTCTACATATACTTTGCTCGACAGTATAATTTTAACCAACGAAATTGCATTCCATTTCATCCTTTTTTTTTTTGGTTCTTTTATTTCCATTTGTGTTATAGTCGTGTTTTTATTGTACCGCATATTTGCAGTTATAAAAATCAAAAATAAAAGTATAATTCAAATTATGATCCAGCAAAATGTATGCAAGTGTAATTGAATTAAAATTACAAATTACACATTTTAAAATGTAATCCATTTCATTTCAAAATCACTCAAAATGTAAAACACTACTTTTATAAAACATTGCTTCTATCTCTGCCTTTCTTTTTTTATAATTTAAATGTATTTTGTGTCAAATAAATACACTCCACTCCCATACAATAGGTAACTATAACTTATAGGTCAGGTAACTTCACTTTATCTCGCTAGAGATGCTTTTTATTAATTAAATAATACCCTCTTCCCTTCATATATTACTCAAAGATTATATTCTGATTTTCTCTTACTACTTAGAACTTAAAGAACAGCTCTGAAAATATCGACGATTACGATCTGATGAAACATCTTGTATATCATCATTTTCATATGACTCATTAGACAAATGATTTTGTAATTTTCATTCTACAATGCAATTCAATTCATTTTTCAACCAATTTTATTGCCATCACCGAAATATTATAAAATTCCAGTGAAGAATTTTATGTTGACCTAGTTGGTATTTGTTGTTGTTTTTCTAATTTATGGTTAACACTTTAAGATGTAACATGACAAAAACTAAATAAATAATTAGGTCAGTGACTCATTAATGTATGCACAGAACATATTAAAGTGTATACAATCACTATTACAGTGATTCAACTATAAATATTTTATATGCTTGTAATGTAATTAACATTAACTAATTTATTAAGAAGAAAAAGTATGTCTTTAAAAGTCGACAGAATAAAGGCATTATACTTATTAAGATATAATTCAATTCAAATACGGTTCGGTATGTATTGTGGTAGATTCGTTTTTATTTTATTTATTTATCTAAAGAGAGAAAAAACAAAACAAAACAAAACACAAAGAAAACGGCGAGACAATATTTAAATTATATTGATTGGTTTCTAATTTAGTAATCACATTTTATAAAAGGAAAATAACAAGAAAAAAAGAATAATTTTATCTTACCAAAGAAATTGTATTTAAATTTAACAACATAATTATTTTCATAAGACGCACCACAGATAAAATCCTTTTTTTTATTCTTCATAAACCTTCTCGTTTCGCCTATTACAATAA
Organism: Catotricha subobsoleta; assembly: GCA_011634745.2. Taxonomy (NCBI): domain Eukaryota; kingdom Metazoa; phylum Arthropoda; class Insecta; order Diptera; family Cecidomyiidae; genus Catotricha; species Catotricha subobsoleta. Next base: position 8,901 of record JAABKK020015733.1, read on the forward strand.
AAAAAAAAAAAAATTAAAGAACATAGATAAACAACAACAACAACCAACACAAAATATATGTAATCAACTGATTATTCAAAATGGTGTGCGCCGCAATTCAACCCCTCAATAAAACTCCTGAAGCAGTTTAATTTCTTCTTTTTTTTTTCTTCTTCTTCTTTTACTCTTTAATCGTAAAGCGCGTAAGAAATAAATATTTAAAATGTTTTTTTTTTATTCGGTTTCTTGTATTAGCTGATAATGTACACGTATATTTCTGAACTCTTAACTTAATTCTGAATGTCTACTTACAGAGCTTATAGCTTAAGATTGTACACATTAGGCATAGCGATAGTGTTACACAATATAGATATTTGTTATATAATGTCATGTAGAATACATTTTTTTCCAAAAAAAAAAAGAAAAAGATTCTCGGGTATTCATCTTGTCGGTATGATGAATTAAACTGGTATGGAGACGATATTACTACTGTATATATAAATAATATATTAATCGAAAAGTTTATATTCCAAAAATAAATGAATACAGCAAGAAAAGGTTCTATTTGCTCTTTATTAACAAAATTTTGTCTAAGATTTTCATGCGATGTTTTTAAATTGGGCCAACAATATAAAATGAGATCGGTAATTATTTAATTTTTGAGGTTTTCATTTTTTGATTTTAATGCTGTACCGTTATTTCTCTATGGCTGGAAGAATTATATCATTAGCGTTATATACAACGAATTTTCCTAATTATTATAATTGTTAGAAATAATTTCCACGAAATTTTGATCAATATTTTGAAAATGAATTCAGTGTAAGCTTTATATTTATATTTCGGTTAATTATAGTAAAATGTATTATTCGTTTTTTCTTTGTTTTGTTTAGTATTAATGGCCAATGCAATAATTAATGCAAAATTAAATTTAATATTGCCATTTTTTTAGTTTTTGTTTAGGAATAAATATTGAAAATATCAAAGTTATCTAAAAATATGTATTTGTTATAAGTCTGTTCTCAAAGTATGGTGATGAAAAATGTCTATAATATGTTTAACAATGCAACAGTTTGAAGTTCTACTAAGTTCAAAATTTACTAATGGATATAACGTTTACTGTATTAAAGTGTTCATAATTATTGTGGCCTTGAAATTATTTTGCTCTCTAGCATAAAATCAAATTTATTTTGTAACCCAGCTATTCTCTGGAATTATTGTAATACACATGCACCAGTTGCTTAAAATATCTGCACATATAAACATCTTTCGCAAAGAAGGTGAATAAGAGTGTGTAAGTGGGTTCACTTAAGTAGCTAAATCATCCACTTTATGAAGAGTAGTATTTAAGTGAAGTAGTGTTCAAGTTTTTCGTATTTTTTTTGTTCTCTTTCTTTTCTCATTATTTCTGTATATATTTTGAAAAAAATTATAATATAAATATGTAAATATGTATATATTTTCTGTTCGTAGCCCTTCTTTATATAAAATAATTTTTTCGTTTTTTTTTCTCAGTTTTTATTTTTATGGCTGGTCATTTAATTCGTCATTGCATGGTTGGTTGCATGTATTGATTTTTTTACCTTTGTTTTTTTCTTCACAATATAGTTTTCTTCTGCATAAAACCTTATCGTCATAAGAAATTTTAAACATAACATAAAATGATTATAGTTTCGTTCATGAAGTGAAAAGCGTTCCAAAATCATCATTGCAGTTAAATAATAGCTGAAAATGGCTAACTCAGTGTAGTGAACAGAATAGATTTAAAAATAAAAAAAGAGTATACTTATTCCTAAATATATTGGAAAATATTATATAGATTCGTTTTTATTTGGAAACGATAAAGAAAATGCATAAAAAATAATGTAGAATAGTCGTTATTATTTTAATTTTTCTTGCTCTCTTTTTAATACATAATACCTATTTCTAAAAACCATATTGAACGTGAAAAGTTTACGTCCACCCATTTAATTTGAATGTAAAAAGTCCGTGAACAAAATGTTTATAATAATAATATTGGAGAGTGCAATGCGCAACGCAGCAATGTTAACAAAAAATAAAAAAAGAAGAGAATATTTCTTATTATTTTATTTTATAATTTTTTTTTCTTTTTTCTCTTTTTTTTAATTAACACGTTTCAATGTTAATTGGAAGGGCAACTTTTTCTGGTTTTTAATATGATTATTACATAAGAAATATATGATGAGATACAAAGAAGAGAAAAAAACGACGAACCAAGACGAATAATAATAAAAAGTTTATAATATCATAATTTTCATTTCTTATTATTATCACGCGGCGCAACTAAATTCACAACGTTTATAATGTAATATTATATTTTCTCAAGTACATTTTACAACCAAAACAGAGATCTAACTAAAAAGATGTGCAAGTTGTTCTTATAGTTGGTTTGTTGGTATACAAAACGTGTATATGTAATGTAATAATGATGTGATGGAAAAGATGATTGTGCATAAAAGTGACTTTAAACTTGAAAATAGCGCAATGTTCTTGCGGAAAGTTCAAACAACAATTCACATACATGTAAACGAATGAACCGACGCACACAATCTTACTTTCTATTTTATTTCAAGTTATTATTTTCAAATCATAAATCGAGTTTGAATTGTTCGTATTCATTTTAGTCTGTTGGTATGTTACTGAACTTGCTATATTAATATTATTCGTTATATGTATATAGGTAGGTATATATTTATGAAAGGTGAAGCGATGATAGAAAGATACGTTGCATATTTTATTATGGAATTGAAATGGAATAACAACAATTTCACGCATTAGTGATTTTTCTAATATAGTTTTATATTTCAACAAATAATAAATAAATACACCTATTATTGATCTAATTTCTTTAATATATTTATTTATATGAGTGCGTTATAAATAAATTTCAGCGGCCGGCTTTGGCTTACATAAATAATTAGAAATCGATCACACATTCAAATTTATTTGGATAAATCTTAATTATAGCATCTATAGCCTATTTTAGCGATAAAAAATAATAACTTTCTAAAATGCAAACTTTTTAAAAATGCAATTAACGTAACAAAAACTGAAAATTAATTATGAATAATTATTGATTATATTTTGTATAATCGGAATCGCATACCATAAAGTCAATTAGCGAGTTTTGAATCAAAAATAATTCCTAGAATAATGTTTCAATAGTGTGAAAGCAGTAACTAAATTAAGGAAATGTGTTGGAACTACCCGAATAATTAATTTAAAAGTGTGCATAGCAGCTTACATAATATTTTTAAAAATTAATATTTTCTCAAAAAATATATAAATTTCAGGTTTTGAAAAATATCTAAACGTAAACTTTTTTATGTTTTCTCCACGTTCATGATACTTTAAGTTGTTTGTTATCTTAAATACTTATGATTCGTGCAAGAAATCGATAATATTTTTTTCATTTAAGAGTTTTTCATGTTTTGGCGAGGAGTGAAAAAAAACTATAAATCAAAACATATTCTAGTGGCATCATATACATATAACCAATGCATATATTTTCAAAAACTCAAATGTGACGAAAAAACTGTCTTGCAAATGTTAATGAAGAACTTTTTAAATTTGCAAAAATACTTATTATTTGTAAAGAAAAAATGTAACCGAGATTTTGATTCCAAAAACTACCCAAATCGTTTTTAGAATTCCCCATTTCTAGCGGAACTGTGTGTTATTTTAGTCACCGGCACTAAGGTATTGAACTAAGTAACTTTATAATTCTGACAATGATTTAATAAATATTATGTAATTGTGACCACTAGGTTAATTAATTTTTTTTTAAATTAAGAATAAACCATTCATAGTACAGTGTAATATTTTAAAAATAGTTGTACGAAATACAATCGATTTTTTTTTTAAAGCGATTGGTGATCACTGTGTAATATTATTCCCAATCTTAAACACTGATCTATCTAGTCTATATATTGTTAGTATTTTATGAAATTTTCTTAGAAAATGAGTGAATTGCTATCTTGCATATTATAAAAGATTTTTGAAATAAAATAGGTCAACTAAGTAAAGGGCAGTACATCTGCGCTAATAAGATTATGCCGGGCATCTATTTCTACGAATCTTAAAGATAACTCCTAAACTAAATACAAGTAGATATATTTCTATTTTTTTTTCTCTTTAATATTGAAATAGTACAAAGTGTGTCTCATATATAAAATCATTTTCACTTATTTGTACCAATTCAAATATTTCTTGAACTCTAGATTTAACATTTGTTTTAACTCATTAATTATGAACTGAATCTCGACTAGACTTATTAAGCTCTTATAATTTTTTTTTTTATATTCTTTTAAAAATAGTTTCTTTTTTTTAATTCCTTCTACTACTTGTAATAATAATAATAGTTTTATAGTACTGCAATACGTACAAGAAAGAGTATATATGAGCATTTTTATACATATAATTTTTATTTTTTTTAATCCGGTTTCGTGCTGTTGGATTCTTTTTTGTTTTGTCGTTGCCTTTAAGAGTTAGATTACTCTTAAAAAAATATTTATTTTCATTTCAAACAAATGAATAAATGTGATCGAGAGACGCCCGTTTGTGTGTTGTAATTTAAATTAAATCTCTATAATTTATAATATTATGTTGAATGTGAATAATAATTAATTTATTATTTATTTAAATTTAAAGTGGTTTAAAATTTTGAGTATCGAATAAAGTATAGAGGTTCACTTCACAGTTTTTTCGATTGTTTGTTTTTTTTTTCTTTTTTGTTGTGATTATGAAAATAAAATGATGAAAAAATCAATTAGGCGCTATTATACGACGAGTACCAGTATTTATAATTTACATGTATCCAATATAAATGACATGGTTTTCCAAATTGACTTAGGCAATGTATAACTTGCACAGCGCAAATAGTATAAAATCGCTTAAAAAAAAAAGAAGAAATTAATAAATAAAAATAAACAACCAATTCTATTTTTTTTTCTTGTTGATTGAATTGAATTCAATATCGTTTATATCAAGGTTCATTTACATGATCTAAATTAAAATTTATAATTGCATTTAAAACAAAAATTATTCTGTTTTAATATGATTTAACCTTGTCAATTACGGTGGTCAATTTATAAATAACTTTTGAACACCAAATGAACATTTACATTCCGTTCCATTCAATTCTGATTTTGTTCGTCAATTTATTTAATGGAACTTTATATTGGAGCAATAAAATGTGTAATAAAAACACTTCTGGTTTCATTGAATATACCTTTTTTTTTTCTCCAATCATTGTGCTCATTGTCATAGTTTTATTTATTTATTACAATGTTAGATTTTTTTTTTTTTTTGGAGAGGTGTTAAAATGTATTTTATCATTTAAGATCTTCAATTTTCTGTTTTTTTTTTTTTTTTTTAAATTAAAATTTTATTTTTATTTTGATTTACAACTAAATGATTTTTGCCAATAAATATTTCTTTTTGAGGTGGGCGCTATCGTTTAAGCTAAACTATTAACATCAAAATAGATTGATTAAATAAAAAAAAATAAAAATACAAGTTTTATGAATTTGATCGATCCGTATAAAACTATAGCACGAAAATATATATTCAAAACAGTCTCATTGAAAATTTCTCAAATATTATATCAATTACAACTTACTTTTGTGTTCTTTCTATATTCTCTCTTAAACTAGTTTTGAAAAATTTCTCATAAATTTTTCTTCTACTTAAAAGAAGTAATACTAAAACAAACAAACAAATCATGAATTCTTTTATAATATTTTATATTCACTGTACATATCACATATATAAAATTTAGTGTAATTTTTATTTATATTTTTTTTTCTGTTTAAATATTTCTTAAATATGTTATATTCAATATTCACTTATTATTTATAACAATAATAATAATAATACATAATAATAATAATAATAATAATAATAATAATAATAATAATAATAATAATAATAATAATATTAATATTAATATTAATATTAATAATAATAATAATAATAATAATAATAATAATTTATTATAAAGTAAGTATTTATTTTAAGTATTTAATATTTATTAGGTAATAAAGAAATATGTAATAATTTCATATTTTATAAATTGTGTGTATGCGTAAGTGCGTATTTTTGTATGTTCTGTACGTTAGATTTATATAGTAATTAATTTATTCGCATCCGCCATTATATGTATATATAAATATATACATTGTTTTTAATTTACTTTTAGTTATAGCAACAGCGTCTGATTATTTAAATTATTTTTAAGTATTAAATATTATTTATTTATTTATTTATTTGTTTATTATTATTATTATTTTTTTTTTTCAGAGAATTTTTTTTCTATTATTTCTTATATATTTTTTACACATACTTTCTTTTTGTATATTTAATATTTACAGGTTTTTTTTTCTTTTATTTTAATTTTTAAATTCTTTTTTTCTTTCAATAATTTTTCGTTTTTCTTCTTTACGTTAATTTTACTTTATCATTATTATTATTATTATATATATATATATTTTTTTTTTAAATATATATATTATTCAGTTCAGTTTTACCTTAAAATATACATTTATATAAATATTTAAAAGTTAAATTTAAAGTAGGTAGGTATATAAGTTAATATTTTTTTGATGTTTTAATTTATAATTATTATTTATTCATTTATGTTATGTATTTATGTATCATGTGTGACGTTTGTATGTGATGTCTATTTGTTAAGAAATATATGAAAAAGAATAATATTTATGTTTTTTATACCAAATAGGCTTGCACATGTTGTCCATGATGATTAGCAGCAGTAGTTGTTATATTAGTATTTGTAGCACTATTATGATGATGATGTGTATTTGTGGAATTCGTTCGCCATGACGGTCGATGCACACCAACAACCATACCACTGCTAGTATTACCACCGCCGCTGTTGCTACCATGATCTAATGCGCTATAATCGGAATCTATGCTGGAATAAATATGTTCTGATGGTGGACGATTTTGTGGTAATTCAACCATGATGCCACGTCTTGCTGGGCGGGGACTTGGTGTTGCCGTTGTAGCGGATGAATAATTGCACGAATTATTAATGTCATCCGGGTCGGGATAGTTATAAGCTGGAGGAGGAGCTTGACGAAATAAAACACCTGGACTAGATGGCTGTTTAATACCGCCACCAATACCGCTACTAACTCTTTCATGCTGATTATGATGATGATGATCAAGTGTATAATTGTTACCACGGTATGGAATTTCAGCGGGTAATGCATAACGTAATTTTTCCCAAAAATGACGATCATTTCGACGTATACGATTGGCAGTAGTTGCTTTTAAATATGGAACTAATTCAACATCACTTTCAGCTTCTAATAATACATCTGGTTCTTCTATAACAACTAATTTATGAGGACGCCCACGTAATGATTCGTGAACGGCCCGTCTTAATTCACAGCGACTCCATTCAGTTTGTAGAAAATTTCGCGACAATACCAAAATTATGCGTCTTGACGCACGTGCCGCTTCTAATATTTGTAAATGTGATGCATCTTGCGTTAGATCGCGGTGTTGTAAACATAAACGTAATGGCGGTCGACCCATTTCTAATTCAACAGCAACTTCTCGGTTTACATACTCTGAATCTTTTGGCGAATGTAATAGCACAGCATCATATAATTTTTCAGATTCTTCACAACGTGGCCCAAAAACACGAACACCATATTGCGCGAATAGCCACACACGCAATGGTTCACGAAACAAAAACAAAATAATTAAGAGCAACAGTATGACGGCGGTTGCAGCAGCAATTAATAATGGCAAGTACATAGCAGAAAAACTACCACGCATTCCAGGATCATCAGTATAAAAATCACTACATGCCGATGTTGCATTAAAATCTAATTCACGTTTTATTGTTCCATCAGAGCAGTAAATGTCTTGTGAATCTTGAATGATGACTGCATTATCAGCTACAAATGTTGTTAATTCCTGGAGATATTTGCATCGGCAACTCCATGCATTTCGACCCAACGATATTGAGCGTAAATTATCAAAATTTGGGGCCTGCAGTTGTAAAATATTTATCGTTGCCAGTCGATTACCATCAATACGTAATATTTGTAATGATTTCAACGGTACAAGTGTTTCATTTGAAATGTAAGTCAATAAATTATTTTGCAAATATAATTCTTTTAAATGCACTAGATGTTCAAATTCATAACCATGAAACGAATGCAAACGATTATCATCTAAATGTAATATTTGCAATGAACTTAAACTGGCAAACGTACGATTTTGTATTGTATTCACATTGCTTGCATTTACATAAAGCACTCGTAAATTCTTTCGTCCAATAAAAACATGATTATGTATTTCTGGAAAACTATTACCATCTAAATATACTTCAGTAGCATCCATTGGTATACGAGCTGGTAAATCATATGTAGTTTGTTGTTTGCCACAATCAACCACATTTGTACTCCACGTCTGATCATGATAGCATGTACAATTTACAGGGCATGTCATTTCACAATCACATGCATCGAAATCACAACAATGACACAATGCAAAACAGTGTGTTTCATAACGGCATAGGAAATCTTTTGGACGTAATGTGGTCAATGAACGAATAGCAGCACCACGTGTATGGGGCATTATACATTCAATGTTTGGTAAATCCATGACACGTGGATGTTGTCTTGATGTTAGATTATTGATTCGCTGTAACCATTCCATTGAGCAATCACATTCGAATGGATTTCCACCCAAATAAAATTCCGGAAGCGATTTTTTTGGTGTTACTGGTGCTAAACGTATTGTATGCATCTGAAGTTTTTGCATTGAATTTGCATATAAATCGACTCGTACTAAATTAGTTTTATCAACAAACGTATTTGCGTGCACTGTATTAACATGATTGTTATTTATGAATAGTAATTCAATACTATTTGGTACAGACATCGGGCCAATTTCTGTAATACGATTGTGGCTTGCATCAAGGGTTTTAACACGTATCTCTTCCTGCAGCTTATAATAATTTCCTAATGCTTCAATATAATTACCATGAATATCTAACCATTTTAAATTACTTGGTATAAATGCATAGTCAAACCATACCAAATGATTTTCTGACAAATTTAACCATAGCAATGATGCCAATGCTGCAAACACACCATTTATATCTGATATAAAATTTCGATCTAACCGAATTGCTTCAATTTCAATATTTTTATCAAATGAGCCACGTTCAACGCTCTGTATACGATTTTTGGCTAAATTCAAAACACTCAATCGTGGTAAATCCCAAAACATTCCTTTCGTTATATTTCCAATATGATTATCGATTAAACGTAGACCAGTTAATTGATGTAAATTACGAAATGAACCATTTTCAAAAGTTGATATTTGATTTTCGCCTAAATCAAGTGTTCTTAAGACTGATAAATCTTGTAATGCAACTGGAACGAAATTCAATTGATTTGAACTTAAATCTAATTCTTTTAAATCAGAACAATTTTTGAAAACATTTGATTCAATTACACTTATTAAATTGTTATTCAATGTTAATTTTGACAAAACATACAATCCGTGAAATAAGCGATCGTCTAATGTATGCAAACGATTTTCAGCCAAATTTAATGTATGCAAATTGTATAATGGCAAAAATGAATTATCTTCAATGTATCCAATAGAATTGTTTCGTAAATCCAATATTTGTAAAAAATATAATTCTTTAAATGTTTTCGAATCGATGCGTGTTAATGCATTATGTGCTAAATTCAATATAATTAAACGTATTAAACCAGAAAATGTATTATTATCAATGTGATGACTTGATAGTTGATTTCCACTCAAATCAAGCACAATCAATTGTTCTACATGATGAAATAAACCTTTTGGTAAATCAAATAATTCATTGTGCTGTAAATGGATTTCACGAAGGTCCTTTGAACCGGCAAATAATCCATCTGGTAATGTTTCAATGTGATTATAGCTAATATTTAATATTTTCAATGATGATAGGCCAGCTAATGATTCACCTGATAATTCAGTTATATTATTATTTTGTAAATACAGTTGTTGCAAACGTCTTAATCTTGCGATACCCCAATTCTCTGGTATCGAACGTAATTCATTATAGCTAACATCTAATATTTGTAATTCACCACCGCCACCAGCACCACCAGCTCCATTACAATATTGTTCCGAAAATCCTAAATTTTCTGCTGATCGAATACGATTTTGTGTTAAATTTAATACTTGTAAATTAACCAATGGACACAATGCTGTTTCAGGCACCGTACGTAAATTATTTTCACTCATGTCTAACACTTGTAATTCTTTAATACCATCAAATGCATTGTTCATTATTTCTAAACTTTTACCTGGTCCCCATTCCGAATTTTTAGTATTCACACGTAATTTTTTTAATGTTTGCAATCCATTAAATGCATCCGATGGTAATTGCAATAATTTACAACCATCAATATATAACTCATTTAAATGTTGAAATTTTAAAAATACATTTGTAGGTAATTGACTTTCAAATAATAATAATTCACTACACTCAATATCTAATTTGGATGTACCTTCAGCATCTTGTAAATCAAGACCAGATTTTTCTAAAACACGTAAACGACATTTTACACTTGTACGATTATATTCCCATGCACACTGGGCACTAATTATATTAAATTGAAATTGTATTATAAATAAACCGAACAGCAATATAAACACAAAATATCCAAACATTTTGATGCCGTATGATTCTTATATTTTATTATATATGTAATCTTTTTCCAACTTCACTTTTTCAAATGCAATGAAATTGAGTGGTTGATGTATTTTATGTATAATTTAATAAGCTCACTCACGCAAACATTATTATTATTAAATAATTATATTTAATTCATATTAATCCATTCAATTTACGCCATTAGATTTGTGTGATAATATTTCTATTTTAGATTTTGGTTAAACTATCAAATTATCTAAATATGAAAGCGATATGAATGTGCTAAACGAAAATATTAAGTTCATTTTATTTTCGATTTATTTTCATTTGTTATTTCATTGTTATTAACATTGTTTCGAACACAAATAAAAATCATTTTTTTCAGATTTTTTTTCTATTGGTCACCACTCAAATTAATTAAAAAAATATAATCTTTTAAAGAAAAAAACAAACGAAAACAAAACAAAATAACACACACGAAAAATTGTTCTTAGCGTTTCTTATAAAAACTCTGACTGAATATACAAATACATTATAGAAACGAAAGTTCTACTAATTTAAAAAAAAAAAAAAAATTATATGCTTTGTGTTTTTTTTTAAACTTTATTTTTGTTTTTATTATTTTTATTATTTATTTATTTGTATGGTAAATTTTGAGTTAAGTGTAACTACTATAAATTTTCAAATTTAATTTGTACGTCCTAATACACCGATGAACAGATTCAAACTGAAACTTCTCACCAAAAGTACTGTAGGTTAATATCAAATTATGAGAGACTAAATGAAAAATAGTTTTTAATTTGTATTACTGAGGGCAGCACCTGATGGATCATGTGCAGTTGAATGATATATACAAACAATACAAAATATGCAGATGTGTAATACATAGTATTTTAAGACATGGGGAAAAACATGCTGCTGTATTATTGACGTGTTTTCCATTTGATGTACATAATATTGAATGCATGTATAAAATTATTGTGAATATATTTTTATATTTATTTTTTGAATAGTCCACATTATTAATATGAAGTATAAATGATTATAAATAAGTATTTTCTATATATCCATGTATATAAGAGTGGTATAAGTGATATAAAAATTTATAGTTCCGCGATGAGTGAGACATATATATTATATAGAGAGTCATTTTGCAAGAGAGTGGCGATTTTAAGCCAGACTAAAAGAAAAGAATTTAAAGGGGAAATAGTTATTATTTATATTTATATTTTTTATAGGCATTACCTTAAATAAGTTAAAGGTAATAAAAAAAAGAAAAAAAAAACATTGAAAATTGCTATAAACGAGACAAGGTAGAATAATAAAATGTTTAATTAACATTACGAGCTATTTAGGGGTTAGTTTTGTATAGTTATATATAATGGCGATATATTTTTGTATTTATTTAACCACTACAATCACAGTTAGTAGACTTGATATTATTGTAATTCAAATGTTTTTATTATTTGGATAAAAATTTGTACTATAAGTACATATTTATATTTAGTGTTGAATTATAAATAAAGGTATTCCTAGTTGTTTTCATGATATCGATGCATAGAAATGATGAATGAAATGAATAGTTTACATAATATATTTCAATAAACTGTTACACATCTTGAGAATTTTACTAAAGCAATTTTAACAAATGATTTTATGCATTAGATATTCTATGACGGAATTAAATTATATACAATAGTTAATAGTAAACCTATAAAAAGCTTCCATTTATATACATACGTATTTTTTTAAATGTTAATTATAAAATAAATAAATAAATATGTTGTTTTTTAATAACCTTCTAATTAAATAAAGAAAAAAGTTAAATGAAAATGAAAACATAACGAAAAAAAAATTGAAAATTAAAAATTAACGAAATTAATGAAAATATAAAAGTCTCTATATTCTATTAAAATAAATAAATAAAAAAAAAAAAATAGTGCGGCGATAACCCACCAAAAACCAATTACAACCTTGTTAGCCAATTCCACACGTTTTCAAATTAATGAGGTAAAATAATTAACACAACCGCATAAAACTGACATCACGTCTTCCTACGTGATATTAATTTCCACATATTATTCGTCTCTCTATAAATTCTATAGCCAAAATGAACCTATACTTTAGTGGATACCATTAACTACTTCTACACATAGTATTATTGTTTTTATTATTTTCATTGTACTCATATTCAGGTATGGCTAGTAGTTTACACACGGTGTATTATCTCGAAACAGATTGATGGTGAATGTAGCGGTAGCCACTCGCTCTGATGATACACACAAAAATTTCTTTATCCTTGTGCGTTCATTTCATCTTCATCTTATCTAGTTTTTTCATTTCATTTCTTTTCTTTTGTTTTTTTTTTTGTTCTTTTTTTTTCCTTTTTTCATATTCTTTTCTGTATTTTATTGTTTTTGTCCATGGTGCTTGAACAGGCTGGCTGATGTTTGTTATATTTTATATATTATAAAAGCGAAGTCACACACATATAATCAGATCCAAGGAAATCTTATAATTCAACATTATTTTCTGTGAATTGTAATAAAATAAATCCTGCACACATTCTTTATTAATTCTCAAAGATAATTTATATTACATATTTTTCTTTATGAATAAAGTCGAAATGAATAAGACAACGGAAAAAAATTAAGTAGTTAAATATTTTCTGAATTTCAGTGTGGATAAATAAAAATTTCTTTATCCCTTCAAATCAACTTCATCATTATCATCAAAACATATACTAACGCCAAGCCATTCCCAGAAAATACGTGAAGAATTTTTTTTTCTGGTTTTTCAGTTGTTATATAGTATTAAAGATGCGAATGATTATCATATGGTCTGGTCCGGCATATCTATTGCACAGAATATTAATAAATGTAATGTCTTTAGTAGTAAAAAAAAAAAAGGAGAATTCTAATATGTGGTTCTTGTATAAGTACATGATGCAGTAAAATATTTTCATATTTTTGTTTTTCTAATAAACATATATAATATACATATGTATATATATATCAGTTGTTCTCTATATCATTTTGATATGGAAAGGTCGTTTAGAAAATTAACGATGAGAAAGAAGATCAATAGTTTCTGTTCGTGTGTTTTTGTAGCGAGACATATACTTTGTGCTTTAGTGGAAAAGAGACATTGAAATAGTATTCAATATGAGAAATAGAAGCAACTATCTCTGTGCAAAAGGTAATAATTTTGTGTATATGATATTCTATGTTAAATAAATTCCATGCTTATTTTACAAAATGCTAACGCACAGCTGATAGTTCGTTTCATTATAAATTATAAATTTATAAAATTTATTTTATTCTAGTTTAGTTCAATACATAAAAGAAGTACTAACAAAACAATAATTTAGATTTGACAACAATTCACAATAATACAGAAATGATTTAATAAATTGAATTTGAAAGCATACACAAACATTTTACATTACTTAAGTATATCATGTTTTCTCTCTTTTTTTATATTCCTTTATTGTTCGATCCAGAAAAAGGGGAAATAATTTCGGAATGACAAGCTCAAATATATATTTTCAAATGAAACAATATTATATCGAAAAATATCACAACTGTTATGTTTAAATTAAACAATTCACAATATAACGAAAAATGTTTTCTCAAAATTGTTTTGCGCTTTAAACTAAAAAAGTTTTTGTGAATCATGATGCGAAAGTCGTGAATAATTAAACATTAAATGCCCTCCAAAGAAAACAAATTAAAATTATGAAGTTCTAAAGAAATATCTAATTGACAATTAAATTTGAAACCTACATTTGAGATAGAGTAGACAAAATGATAATTTAATGGCCGGCTAAAAATAATTAAATATACATATTGAGTCGTGGAATTAAGAAATTCATAGCAATAAATCCGTAACATATGTTTTTAAATAAGTTTTTATTATGTATGTCGTAGCAAAATGATTTCTAAGACATTTTGTTAAATTTTTGGCAAGATTAGCAAATTGTTTCCATTTAAATGTTATATATCTGTTTAAATTTAAATTAGTTGCATTTCCTTCTTTTTTTTTTTTCATTAATTTGATTAAATATCATGTAGCGAAAAATGCAATCTATCTAACCATATGGGCATGATCGCCCCTACACTCTTTCCATTTCATATTATAATCACTAATAAAAATCGAAATTTTTCAAATATTTCAAATCGTTTACAATGCTTATTGTAAAGGGGCGCAAAAATTTCGGAATTATAAATTTATAAACATACCCGCACCTTTACATCACTGTAACTTTATTTGAAATGGAATTTATTTATTTATATATATATATAATATTATAATATATATCGATGCACGATATGTAACTAGAAGCTATATATACCAACAAAACATTACATTATTTATATTACTATCCAACCTATCTAATAATAGTTTTATTATTTTTTTCTCTCACCAATATTATATAATAGCGATATTACCAACTGTTCCAGCTCATTTATCATGCTTAGGTAAATGCGTGTGGACAATTATTAAGTTTATTCTCAATATTAATGACAATAATAGCTAAAAACCAGTTTAAATGTATTTTATTATATCGACAAATAAATATATTAAATACATAAATTTAACATAATTTTTATATATTAAAAATACTTATATAACCATCGTTCGTATTCAAAAATTCGTTATGAATAAAACGTTTGTCGCATTATTAAAATAAAAAATTAAAATTCTTTTAATATTTGCCCTAAATATATGTAATAAGGATAAATGTACGGTATTGTGATTTTTGAATAAACTTTTTTTTATGTACCACGTGTCTATCTATCCGATCTTAGAAACTATTTGCTTGATCTTAATGATCATTTGGTGACTGAACCCGAAGGATCGAAGATTACCATTTTTAAAAAAAAATATATTATCGTAAATGATAGGGCTGATTGGAACGGAAGCTTAAAGTTTTGTACGGTCGCCTTCGCTTGACCTCAAAAGGTCAAAATTGTATGGTCCAAGTACAAAACTTTATTCTTCAATTTTTCCTAAACCGACTCTCATTATTTCTAATTATTTATTACTAATTGTTTTTTTCTCCAATTATATGCTTATTAAATTCCATAAAATTATTTTGAATTCAAAATGGAAATCGAGAAGTGCATTCCTTATTTTCTGGCTAGACTGAATTAGAGTATTACTTAAAAAACTGAACAATTTACTTTGGTAACAATATTTCATTCTATAATCGCATGCTATGCTTTACACACACACACACACATAGTAATATTATGGTTCAAAAAAAACCATAGGTATGATAAAAAAGGAAGGTAAATATGAACATTGTACATAATACATATGGCAATGAAGGCAGGTCATTATGCATATGCTGCGCGACATTTATTATGTGAACAAAGTATGGCATAGTATGGTTGGACATAATATCGCAAATTTTGCTTCTTTTTTTTTCTTCTTTTGTATAAAAACAAAAAAAAAATATTTCTTCTTTTGAAAACGTGTTTTCCCAGTATTTTATTATTGTTATTATTCGCCTTTATTGTTCTCAATGTCCATCGGAGTGTCTGTTTTGTTAGTGGTAATTTTTGTTGTTATTTATTAGGTGATACAGAAAATTATTATAAATTACGTAAAAATATAAGACTTGAGGGGTTTTTTTTCTTACGTTGGCTTAAACCGTACCTTAGTCATTTCAATTCACCTTATAAAACCTTATAAAATATTCAGAAGACGAATTCTTTTATCGTAAAGCATAATAAAACGTTTTGCTGTGCGCGCTTATTAAATTTAAATATTAAATGAGCCAAGTTTTTGGTAAAATATTTTTGGGCTGTTGGGATTTTTTTCCCTTTTTAATTATATGGATTCAGATGCAAATTCAAAATAAAGAGAAAGAGTCTGCTCTATATAATAAAATTGTTTCCGATTAAAACTATTTTTTTTATATACACTTAATGCGTCTAATAGACAACGTGGATATAAACGATAATTAATAATAATTAATTCAATTGTCTATTCGCAGTAATTGTACTTGGCGTTATTTTGATTTTAAGTCCTTCAGACAGGCGGCGCTATGTAATTCTTATTTTCTTTCGAAGATAATATTATTATTTATTAAAATTCTTTAAGTAATTTTCAAATATAAACGTATTTCTTCTGATTTTGGAGTAGCAATTAGGAATTTATGGTCAAAAAAATTTAATAAGATACTATTAAGACTTTACCAGTACACAAAAGTTGGCAAATAAGTATTACTGCAATGGGTGGGTTCATTTTGAGTTGTTTGCAGCAATTATGGGCTCGAGCCTTAGATCCCCTGTCTTCTATCTCTGTACTAAAAATGCAACAACAACAGATTAATTTAAACTTTATAATATTCTTTTTTTTAAGCAATGAGTGAACCAATTTTCTGAATATGTGAAGCATTTAACTACCACAAACAAAAATGTCTGACATCTAGATCAGTGCTTTTTTACCTTTAAGCTTCCTCCACGAAATAAGCATAGAAACTCAAGGTTATGCGAGATGAGAAACTTAATCAAACAATAAACTGCTTTTGTTTAATAAGACATCATTACGTCATTTTCTCGATAAAGTTTATCTGCAATATCAATGAATCGATTTTACCAATAACAGCGAAACACATTTAGTTTCTTATGAATAATAGTGTATCTCAATTTCATTGAACAATGAGCACAGTAACATATTTGTTTTTTTTTCTTCTACTTAAAAGTTCAAATAATAATTAAAAATCATGAAACATATAGGCTTCAACTCAATCTCTTTACCATTAAAATAAAAAATTATTTTTGATTTCATTTTTATTATTCGCAATAATATGTATTAACCACACAAATATATATATAATATATAATATATATATTATATTTTTTTTTTTTTGTTAAAAATTAATTAAATTTATTTATATAGTAATGCTCATTAATAATTTTGGTTCATATTTTTAAATTTGAATAATAAAGAGAGTAGATGCAAAGAAAATAAAACGTAAATATAAAAAATTTCTAATTTTAAATATATTATAATAATATTTTGTGGTTTTTCTGTCTCTCAGGTCAGCTTGATGACGTCTTCAATCTTCATAGATAATCCAATAATAAATTATTTAATACAAAATGTGCGATGTGCTGCGAAACAACGTTTTATTTTTTCTCTTCTCATTATTTTTTTTAACAAATCGCACATTATTAATCATTTAATATTTCATTCAAAAATCATATTTCTTTTCTTTCTTTTTTCTATTTTTTTTTTTTTTTTAATTTTTATCTATGAGTAATGAATCATTTTGGTGTTGTTGTACGTTTCTGTACAGCATGGAAGATACCACTAGTTTAATAAACACTATTTTGTAATATATTGAAGCATTAAATTCACTTTCTCAACTTAAAAATAATAGAGAAAAATACAACCAAATACTTAACAAAACAAAACAGATATAAAATATTTAATGCAATCAAATACATTTTTTTTTTCACTAAATTTGTTATGTCGGTACTAACAATTATTACTTACATTTGGAAAGTATAAGAAAGTGTACATAATTTATGAATATTTTTGTTGTCTACACCAATAAAGTATTGAACAACAACACTCTCATAACATTATTTAAGTCATAAATATCTTTGGATGCTGTATTAAAATAATCTTCTTTCATAGTTTCATTTATTTTGTTAGTTAAATTTAAGTGCAATTTGATTCTTAATTTTAAAGCTTATTGTTTGTTAGTCATAGATTACAACATTTTCGTACAATTTGTATTTCATAAGACATCAAATTTATATTTTCCTCCAATGAGTTAAAATTAAATTATTTTAAATTAAATGAAAATTAAATGATTGAAAAAAAACAAACAATTGATGTATGAAAAAAAGAATTTTCTTTTTCATTAATCCATCACTGACAGCAAGCAATCTCAAAAGATTAATACAATTTAATCATGTTGTTGGGATTGAGATAATGAATTGATTAATCATAAATAAATAAATTGATTAAAACAAAAATTGAAAACAAGAATAAAGACTATTAAAATTTGATTAGTATTCAATTTATTAATATGCACTACATGTACATTGTAGAATTGTAGAATAGGTATTATTAATACCTCCATAGAAAATCGAAAAATCATTTGACCTACGGCCATGATCTTTGACCTTTTGTAGTCAAGATCAGATTCGGTCACTCTACAACTTAGTATAAGTTTTATCCCGATTGAACCAATAGTTTCTGAGAAAAATTACATTTGAACTTTGACCTTGCCCAGGGATGTGAGTCTGAAACGTTTCATTAAAAAACGTAACGAAAAAATTGCAACCTTTCAACCAATCGTTCGCATCATGAAACGTTTCATGTTTTTTTTAAAGCATCAACTAAAATGACGTAAGGTTTTTAAGATTTGTAAGGATTTTAACATAGACGTACGATTTTTTAACGTTCGTAACCACTCCAAGTAAACAAAAAGCGAACACACTGTCGCAAAAAGTCGTATTTTTGGTAAAAATCCTTACAAATCTTACTAAACTCACAAACCTTACTTCATTGTAGATTATGCTTTATAAACGTTAAAATTGAACTGATATGACTTTAAGAACTGCACTATACCATTCAAAAATCAATGAATGAATCAGCTGTGACATTTTGGTGTTTCAGGATTAACGGAAATATACATTACCCACAAAATTAACCTATTTTTTATGACAAAACGAAAACAGCAACCAATTTCTAGATTAAAGAAATGAAGAAATAAATAATAAATTTATAAATAATTGATTTATTTATTAAAAAGAAGGTAATTCAGTCCAATAATGAAAGCATATAAATTAAAAACTTATATACATATTAAAAAAAAAAAAAAACTGTTCGTTTCATGAAACGTTTCTTGAAGCATTTCACTGCAAGTTTGCAAAATTTGAACATTTCATGAAAACTAACATCCCTGCTTGGTAGGGTGGATCGACTTTTTTGTCATACCTTCTACCATGATTTTCTGAGTTGCATTTTGTCCTCTTATTAACGTAAGGATTTTGAAAATAAATGAGATCTTCGATGTGCTCAAGCGACCCACAAGGTAGAACCTCGTGGCTTTTTTTTTAACCTAGAGGTTTTGACTTCATTTTTAAGAAATTCTGCGAATTTAGAAAAAAATCAAGTATTGGTTTTGCAAATTTTTTTTTTGGTTTTTTTTTATGTTTTTTTATTTTTGTCCGATGCATGTAGACGGATTTTTATGGTCAATGTACCAAAAGACGCAAAATTTTTTTTTTTTTGAACTATTTCGTTTTTGCATCGTGGGACCCATTTTTCTCATTTTTTTTTTTGCACCTTTTTTACATATTGAGCTGGAAATCAGGTGTGGCTGGACGGACTTTGTATATATACCCAAAAGACGCAGAATTAAATTTCTGTGAGAATATATGTGCTGGCCTTTTTTTTTGAACCTGGGAACATCGAAATAATTTTTTTTTTTTTAATTTCTTACAAAAATGAAGTTGTGTACCAATCCATTGGCAACTTGTTTTTTTAACCTCGAGGTATATTTTTATTAACCACGAGGTTTTTTTTTAACCTCGAGGTGTTTTTTTTTAACCACGAGGTTTTTTTTTAACCTCGAGGTTTTTTTAACTTTATTGCAAGTGTTTAAAACCTTATGAGAATCATTTTTTTTTTTTATTTTCATGAATTAAAACGTGTTGGTAATTGTTTTTAATTGTTTCAATATTCCTATTATTGCTATAGACTTATTTGCGACTAATTTACGACATATAAAAAACACCTCGAGGTTAAAAAACAAGCTGCCAATTAATTGGTACACGACTTCATTTTTGTAATAAAAAAGAGAGAGAAAAAAAAAGAGAGAAAAGAAAGAGAGAATAAAAAGAGAGAAAAAAAAAGAGAGAAAATAAAAGATAAAAAAGAGAGAGAAAAAAAAAGAGAAAAAAAAGAGAAAAAAAAGAGAGAAAAAAGAGAGAAAAAAGAGAGAAAAAAAAGTGCACAAACAAAAAAAGAAAAAAATTCTCAAACCAATACTTGATTTTTTTCAAAAATTTTCAAATTTCTCAAAAATGAAGTAAAAAACCTCGTGGTTAAAAAAAAACCACGAGGTTCTACCTTGTGGGTCGCTTGAGCTACAGTGGCGTACCAAGAGACGTAAGCGCCTGTGTTAATATTTTTAAACAGCGCCGTTTTGAAACTAAAAATTCAAGCTTTTCCATTCTTTTAAAAACATGTATTTTTATTTTTTTTCTCTATATGTACTTTCTAAATATTGTTAGAAAATATAAAATACAGTATAACTCCTCGAAAATATACACTAAGTGAAACGTTTTCACTCTAAAGGACGCGACCGAGTGGAGAGGAGTTATACTGTATTTGAATTTAGCATATTTATAGAAATTTAATAATTTAATATTTGATAAAATTAGTTTTTCGTGCTTTGAGGCCAGCAAAATTGATAATTATTTTATCGATGTCTAAATTTCTGGCTTCTCCGTTTTCAATTAAAATTATACTTAGACCATTTAATCTGCTTTAACTTATAGTACTACGTAAATAATTTTTAATTAATTTGAGTTTAGAGAAAGATCTTTCCGCTGTTGCCACAGAAATAGGTATACAAATAAATAGAAATAAAGCGGTCATCAAATGACTGCGCTATGATTTCGTTTTCAATTAAAATAAATTGGAGTATTTGAAGAACGGTTTTCATCTTTTTTATGTGTCTTCATCTTCACCGAAAAGGTTTTTAAAAGCCAAGACCTGCCTTGATAAATTTGATGTTAACTCGACACTATACTCAGCAATGAGTTTTTCAGCTTTACTGATTAATTCATCATCCGATAATGTTGTTAATTGTTGCGGAAATATGAATGAAAACCGATTAACGATATTATCGAGACTTTTAAATCTATTTTTGATTTGAAATAAAATAACATTTAAGGTGCCGTAAAACATTTGCACGTAAAACTGAAAAAAAAATCCTTAACAGCGCCTATTTATTTGCGGCGCCTGTGTAATGTAACACAGAAAACAACGATAGGCACGCGCCTGCTTGAGCACATCTCATTTATTTTCAAAATCCTTTTAGCACGTTAATAAGAGGACAAAATGCAACTTAGAAAATCATGGTAGAAGGTATGAAAAAAAGTCGATCCACCCTACTGCTTGGCCATGACCTTTGACCTTTATACATCAAGATCAGTTTCGGTCAGTCTACAATATAGTATAAGTATTATCCCGATTGAACCACTAGTTTCTGAGAAAAATACCATTTGACTGGCGACAGACAACAAAGAAAAATCAAACCTATAATACATAGGTTTAGGTGTACATATTTCGTATATAGTGAATAAAAATAAATATCGGCTGTAAAATGTTATACATATTTCAAATTTGGTCATGTAATGCACAGTAAAATGACGGTAACGACCAAGAAATTATACGTTACGTCGGTTATTAAATTAATAATTCATTTACACCAGAACAATAAGGATATACTTACTTCAACGCAGAATCGTGAATCGATTTACAGTCTTAATTTAACTAAATGTAAATTTATATTAAACCGAAATATTAACTCCACTTAAATTCCATTCAAAGTATTATTTTATTTGACTTTTTTAATATATGTATTTCTTTTATATTGCGTCCACAAAGAAATATTGAACAAAAAAAATATTTTATATTGTAATAAAGTAAAATATTTCTAAAAAGAATCTTGATCATTTCAAAAACAAAGCCAGAAAAGAAACTCAAACAGACAAAATATGACAAAAATGACAAGTCAAATTAATTAAATTTTCCTCTGAAAAAGAAGAGCAAAAAAAATATATTAAGTGACAAAC
Source organism: Catotricha subobsoleta (assembly GCA_011634745.2). Lineage (NCBI taxonomy): Eukaryota > Metazoa > Arthropoda > Insecta > Diptera > Cecidomyiidae > Catotricha > Catotricha subobsoleta. Next base: position 31,428 of record JAABKK020015733.1, read on the forward strand.
TAATATTGTATTCACTTAATCTTACAGTCCATATCCACTTTATCAACACATCAAAATGAAAAAAAATAAATAAATAAATAAATAAAAATAACAATAACAACAATGCCATCAGTTACAACCGTACGGAGACAATAAATCAGGAAATCATTTAATGTAAAAGAAAATATTTTAATAAAGCAAAATATTATAATTTATCGAAATAAAGAACTAATGACACAAAAAAAAAGGAAAAAAAGATTATGTATATGTGTAACAATGCGCGTTTTCTGGGATTAAATCATACAATTTGCTTCCATACATTTGAAATAATTCAACCGTAATCAATTCATAGATGAAAAACTTGCTTCGCGGCATATTTTTGGGAATCTTTATTTTTTTTTTTACATTCTAAATCGACCTACCTTACGTAATTTATAGAAAAATATAATAATGTATTGTCTACACATCTAAATAATCTAATGATATTATCACACCGCATATCACCTCTTATTAATAATGCCCGGCCCGTTTCTATATAAAAACAAAAACATTTCCAAGACATTCCTTCATTTTTTCGGTTTTATGTATAAATAATAGTTTTGTCTACCTCGTCTCATCATCATTTTATAGATTAAAGTATCCATCAAAATGAAGGACTTTTCTATTGTATATTATTAGTTAGATGTGTTTAAGTGTATGGATGGTGTGCCAAGCAAAGCCAAGAGCTAACATAAAAAATATTATGAATAGGATAGTAGCAGAAACAGAAGAGGCTTTACAAACAGTATTATAGATTTAGATATAATATATTAAAATACATATAACTTGTATACGAAAAAACACATACAGACACACACACAAGCAGACATACATCCGTATACATATAATACGAAAGTTAAATTGTTTTTGTATAATTAGTTTCACTGAATGATTAATTGCAGATGAAAATGATTAATGATTACTGTTTTAGGTGTAAAAGAAATGAGAGAGAAAAAACACCGAACAAAAATAAAATTTATAGTTTAGCAATGAAGAGAAGTAAATCGTATACAGGTCTATTGCTAATGAAAATGCGTATTTTGTCACTATAATGGATGCATTTTTCCTTTTATGATTTCTTAAAGTAAAATCTTCAATCAATGTGTGTACTTAACTTAAAGCTGCACGACAATAGTATTTCGTGGAATAAGAAGAAATAATGAGTACATAATATTTCTGGTGATTGTTGGCTTTTAACGACCTGTTTATGTTAAGCAAATGTCTTTTTTTTGTTAAATGATGAATAATAATGTGTTGGTTGTGTATATTTTGGTTTGCTCAATGTCTTTTTTCATTTTATTTTACTGCTGTTTAATTTTTTTTTTTTTTAGAAAATAGATGGGCATATCAGCACATACATCGATTCGGTTTTCCATATGATATTGAAATAAAAATAAGAATAGCTAAATTTAAACAAAAATAGATTTTTCCGTATTCAAAATAAGAAACAAAAAAAAGGAAAAAACATAGAAATGATAATTTATATACCGTATTTATAACATTAATAAAACATTACGAGCAGTTGACATGATTAAACGTACAATTTATAATAAAAAACATTCCTATAAATTATATGAACACTTGAATTATAAAGAAAATTAGAGCCTCCACGATATTTAATATGCCGCAAGTATTTCTGATTAGCATAGATATTCACTTGATTAGGTAATCACTAGTTTTATTGAAATCTTCTTGATTTTCTATTAAATTGATACAAAATCTTCCTTCATATACCTTTAGTTACATCAATTCATTTTGATTTGAAATTGTATTCGGAAGGCCTTTAAATTTATCAAGTCACCCTTCAGCCAATGTTTTCCAGCTATTCAATTGTCTTATGTCTACTGTTAAAACAAAATGTATATCAATATTGTTTTTTTTTATTGTCCCTTATTAAATCAAAATACAGAGTATCTCGGTAAAAAAAAATCATAGTGTCACGACAAATTTCAATATAAAATATGTATCGTAAACTCGACAAATGTATAGAAAAAAAAACTATGATAACTATTGATTTGGCAAATGTTTTTGTAGTTCACTATTCACATAGTTAATTTGTAGTGAAATTTATAGTAGTTATATAGTTTTTCATAATTTTTCATAGTCATTTTTTAAACTAAAAAAATAAAACGATGTAATTATTATGTAATTACTATGTTCATACATTTTGTTCCAAGCTATATCGAGCAATACCAAAAAAGTATTTCAGATCATTTGGGTGTAAGTTTAACTTACCTCGCTATGCGAGCTAGGTCACTTGAAATAATCAGTGTTAATAGTCGATAACGATTAACGTTATATTGAATCAAAATCAATTGGAATCACTTTAAATCAAATCGCGAAAGCATATAATTATGTTGTGTTATACTTGATAGTTAAGTGAAATGTAATTTCTGAATCTTATATTAATAATAATTACAATTGTATTAATTTTTTGGTTTTTTAAATAATTAAAAATAGTACACATAAAAAAAAAATTGCATTGATTTTCAAAACATATGTTGTGAAAACAGCATAGAAATTGTATTTTCCAACAAATGTGTTGTTTTTCAAAAAAAATTCTGTGTAGAAATGCATTACAAAATTAAACATTTTTTCTGATTTCAATGCATTTTTTCCAACACGTTGTGTTTTGAAAAGCGACACATTTGTTGGAAAATACTATTTCTATCGTATATGTTAGAAAAATCAATACATTTCTTTGTGTGTACTCTACAAATGTACTTACTGTTGGTGGTACTGTGACCAAATACTGCAGTACTTTTATAAGCACAGTTTTTTTTTACTTGTACTGTTTACTACAGATCTGCATGAACACAAGAAAGATGTCCTCGCCCATGAAATAAAGTTTTGTCTATGTACTTAACATGTACGATGTTTACGAAAGAAATGTTTGTTCATGTCTATCATTATCATAAAGATATCAGAAAATGGCACACATTTAAATGATCGCCTGTAAAACCGAAATACCGCACCAAAAACAGAAAATTTCCATTTAAATCATATTTTAAATCGGCTAATTGGATTTTTTTCTTTATTTTGACATAGTAGCCCTAGCGAGTGAATTAATGAATTCAATAAAATACAAAATTTCACAAAATAGCCTTTGAGGAAGACAAAATTGTCCAGGCGTTCAATTTTGTATTTTAGGTGGTATTTTGTTTTTACAGGCGATCAAATAATAATATCCGTTAAAAAATGACAAAACAAAGTATTAAAATAGTCAAAAATTTAATTTAATTAAAATCCCTATTATACAGTTTCAATCAATTGATTTATATACAATAAGCAAATAAAACATATAAAATTAAATTTTAATTTCATATCAAAAGTGATAAAAAAAAGTATTTTCCTTGTCCATGTCCATTTTCATTTATTTTGTCCATGTCTATGGCCAATGGCCATCCATGCTGTTTACTGTCAGTACATCTTATGGTGGTACTGGTACTGATGTACTGCAGTACTTAGAATTTATGTACTGTTGCATCTCTGGGTATATATGTAAATGTATTTCTATTTCAATTATATTGAGAAATGTCATAATTATTATTATTGTAAGTATGCTTATAGCTTAGTTTATTGTAAGTATAAATATGTCGAAATTTTTTTATGTACTGTCAAATATATATTTTACATTTACTTAAATAAGTATATAATACATACATAATAATAATATACTATATACTAAATATGTATATAATTAATATTAAGGGTATTCATGTCACTGTGGTAAACGTAGTAATCGTGGTATTTGTGTTAAAAATCTACCACGTGGTAACTATTACTAGCCGTGGTAAGTTTTTTGTATGAAAAAGAGATTACTACGCATAGTATTTCTTACCACACAAAAATACATGTTTTAATATTACTACGAGGTAAAATGACAGCTGTTGCATAAAAATGTATGAAAAATCAGTTCTCTTACTCTTCTTTGTGCGGATGTTCGTACATTGTATTCTACATTAACAACAATTTGCAAAAATGCACTCACGTCAAAATAGTATTTATAGTAATCATTACGACGAATGACATGAATGCCCTTATTATATGTTTTAAAATATAAACAAAGTATAAATAAGGATATTTAATTTTTTTTGAATTATGTAATATTACATTTAACATTTTATTTAAAAGTAAAAAAAATGTAGCTTTTGATGTTTTAAAAACATTATTACAAAGAAGAAAAAAATACTTTGTTCAATCCATTTACCATAATTTACTAAAATCACAGAAAATATTCTATTCTTTTTTTTTTTATACATGTATAATATATATTAAATTCAATTCGTTCTATAAAATGTAATTATTACACAACACATAATGGATCTATGAAAAATTGTATGAAGAGAAAATATAATGAATATATGTTAGATATTAGTTAATTACACACTAGGCATCGGCCCGTTTATTACATATACATTTATATAATATTATTGATAAAATGTGAATAAAAATATAACATAAAACATATAGTTGAGTTAAAATTATAAGGGTAGGTGGTGGTGCAATGGTGGGTTGGTCGTTATATTATATAAACTTATAAAATGTTTCAATCATTCACTAGACTAGACGTATAGAACCTATTCATGAAAATATTGAAAAGAAATTTCTATTTTATTTTATGTACAAATGATATATTGTTATATAAAAGGATAAAAGGTAGGTATATCTCTTTTAAATCTATATATCTTTATAACTTTACCTAAAATAAGTAAAGTACAAAAACATGTAATTATATATATATAAATATATGAATAGTGAGTACATATCACTGTTCTATAGATCTAATGTGACTTACAAGTACATCATATAGAACATGGATATTATGCATATAGTTATACGTTTCATTGAATTGATATTGAATGACCAGTGAAAAACTCCCTACATAATATCATAATTATTACTTACGTGATTCTAACTTGTAAATGTAACTATACCATGTTATATTTATTAATAATGACTAAAATATTATATAATATTAAAGCAAAGCAACCTTTTTTTATTTTTGAAGAGGAAAACAAAAACTGATTAAATTACTATTTAGACTCTGTTTTAATTTGAAAGTTATTATTAAGAATCAATTTTAATCTAAAATTTATTCTTTTGAGAATGTATACTTTAAAACCAAAATAAGGAAAATTCTTTCTGACCATTTTATTGCACGCATATTTTTCCGTATGTTTATTTTAAAATATATGGCAATTACTGAAAATTTCAATATTTCTCTTAGCATACTACTTTATACACTCTTACGGTTGGAAAATATTATGATTTAAAAATAAAAATTAATAAATCAAATTTTCTTCAGGTTATCAATCAAATGACACCAGTAGAGAAAAGATTTTTGTTAGGAAAGTAAACGATTTTATTTTATACAAAAGATTTAAACACAAGATAAAATTTTTTTTTTTTTTTTTGTGATGACAAGGAAATTATTAATAATCTGCGTGGTATGAAATTATTATTATTTTTATTATATTATATAAATATATCCGACAAAGTCTGGACCAAATTTTTGTCCTTACCTATATTATGAGTGCACTAATAAGCTATAGAACTATCACCAGCTTTAAATAAATAATTAATTAAAAAATAATAATGCGATTTTAACGAATACATAACATTTATACGGAGAATTGGTATATTATATATATATATATATTTAATCCTTTCAAAATCCTAATAATTAAAATAAGCTTTAATTTTGCCAATGAATAGAGCACTCACTCTATTGATTTAAACTAATAATGAATAAAGGAATTAAGGTTTTCAATTCATGTGATTTTGAATAATCACTTATCCCCTTTTATATTTCTGAAGGAATGATGTCTCATCATTATAGACACAATGCAAATAAATTTAAATCATTGTTTGATGCTCTGGATTAATATAATATTATTTAAAATTGGATTATCGAAACTATTAAATTTATTTGCGCCTTTTTATTGGATAAAGGATTCTGGTTTTTACATGTATTTATTATATTAGTAGAGATGAATGCACAAAAAATAGCAACGTATTTTTTTTATGGTTATTTATTGTGACGCTGCTATTTTTTCAGTTGACTTAAAAAAAAAAAAATATTTGTCGGTATATATTTAAAAAATATATAAAATCATGTTGTTAGATGTCGTATGCTATACAAGATGAATGTACCTGTTCATATGAATGCTACTCGGCACACAATTTCTATGGCGGAAGTCTTTCAATAGGCAGGCAAAATAAATTAGATCTATTTTTTTAAAACATGATATTTTGTTATAATCTATCAGCTAACTATTACATGAAATAGAGCTCACAGGTGGGAAAGTGCGAATGTGGCGACATACGGTCGTTTATATTTTTCTGTTCAGTTCAGTATTTGAGTTGCTACCATTCACTTTGCTTGCGTATAAATATATATAATATCTTAACTATATATCTTCTTCTAAAATCTACAACAATATTCCTGAATGCTTTTTTTTACTTCTGTTTTTTCTTTTTTTTAAAGACGAAGCAAAAAAAAAATGGAAAATGTTTGTCATGATTAGTAAGCAAGAAAAAAAAACTCTCCATCCAGGCTGGATTTTTTTTATTTAAAACAGCAAAAAAAGGGTTTATTTTTATTAGTTTTATTAATCATTATATTGTCAAATCCAACCTTTAGGTCTTATCTACATAATTTAGTAACTCACAGATGAGTTTATCCTTCGTTGTTTTCGTTTATTAAAAAATTATACGCTAGTTTATTAAAAGATAAAAAATAAAATCATTTACAAGGATTTTCATGTGCCACAGCGTCGAGTTGTAAATAATTTAATTTTTTGGCTAGTTGTATAACTGAATAAGTGAGTAATCGAACACGGGTTTTATCACGATACATTTTTGTTCACTAATTTTCTGACATTTTAAATAATTTGATTTGTGATAGATTTCGTATGCCAGAATAAGGTAATCGCACGTTATACCAATATAATTCATTTCATTAGAATTGCAATCCATATGTAAGTAACTATTTCTTATTTCATTCAAACAAATTAGAAACTTATACTTTAAAAGACATCCAATCTAACATGCAATAATTTGAAATCATGGGATATTTGTTTTTACAGTTCATTTGTATTTGAATGATTATTTATTTATATATTTTTTTTTTATCCTTATTCGTTTTAAATAATTTTATATTCTCAGTCATCGACATTAATCATTATTTACACTCAATTTATTTCGATTGACCCGGCTCTAAATATTGTTCCTGATTCTCTTTCTAAAATTATATATGATGGCATATTATAAATTATTGCATACTTTTAAGATCATATATAATATATATACTTATACACGTTCCTAAACATTTAAAATATTTCACATATGTTACCATAGCTACTTATCATACTTGATACTTGATCGTATATAACTGAAAATATGTTTATATTTATGATATATTATCCTAATATATTTTTTTTAAAGTACACTATAAAATATTATCCCACTAGTAAACTAATCGTAGGTACAAACATACGATCGAGAAGAGCACTTGAAACTATTTATTTTATTACTTTAATACTAGCACACATTTACACAAATGTATCAAAAACTCATGCCTATCCATTCATTTATATTCGAGAAACCAATTTTTATTATTGCAATTTATTTTCTAAATATATTTATTATTTACGGGTAAAGTGCCTGTATAGAATGCAGAGGATGCATATTTAGTTAAATTTTAGGGTGCTATTTTCGGAAATACTTATGTATCAATAAAGTCGGGATACAATTTCGTTCTTTTTTTTTTTATTATTATTTTTACTTCTCTCGTTTGAATGCATTTAAGAATAAGGCGGTTTTTAATATATGTATAACATAAAATTTGTACATTTTCTATGTTCTGAATGCATAACTAAAAACATTCAAAATAATCTTCTTTTCACTCATTTTGCAGCCATTTCACTTTTATTTCATGGTTATATTATATCGAATATCTATGTAAAATGTACAACTATATGCAATGGGTGACGGTGGTGTGGCTATGGCAGCTTCAGTGAATATTCAATATATGCGGAAATATATTGACTACCTATATTATGTGTAGAAGAGGCACCGTTACCGTACTATAAGTAAGTACGTGAAAAGAATTTTTTATGTATTTTCAAATTTAATTTTGTTCTAATAAATTGAATGGTTTTTTTTGTGCCTTTTCTCTGTTAAAGAGAAATGTAATTTACGAGAATTTGAAACCAATAAAATGCGGTATGAGGTGAGGGGCGATGCTGATATGAAATGGAAGTGGATATATTGATTTGTTCAATCCGCCAGTTTTATTATTACCTATACGAATCCAACTGCAATAATTGCTAATCTGTCATGTTTTATCGTACATAACCGCTTTATCCCTGCACAATATTCAATATTAAAAGTGTTATCTATGGATGTATGATATAGTTTTACAGTTCTATATACATATAAAACATCTATAGTTATTGTTCGCTCCATAATATTCTAAGTTTACCATGCTGGTTATATGAAATGTAACACTTGTACAATCAAACAAGTAACTCATACTCATTTCATTTCAATAATATGATGTATTGCATTTAACAAGAGTTTACGCACATAAACCAAATTGATTAAAACCTGCATTTTGCATGAAGTTTGTGCAAACATCAAACACCCTCTTATCATCCCTGAATATACAATTGTCGGGGAGACTTTGTGTTGAAATTAAATACAGATTCTTGTGTGCTATATTCAAATGATAATATGATTTTTCTAGCTAGAACTAGAATACTACATGGCTAAAATATCCGAAATTTGAATTATTCCAATATTGTAACTTATAATGTGATATAAAGTAATTATTAATCAAACTGTGCCAATTCATGTGAATGTGATATAATTTCAAATGACACTTTCAAAGACAGATAAAATTTTACTTCTACAAAATACCAAAATCTCCTCGACTATATTAACTATCCTCTGTGGGTTCTTTTCCAATGCTATACATCTATATCAGCAGCTCTATTGTAATATTCTAATATTATTTTACAGACTATAAATACATATTATTATGTATTTTCTGCGTGTTCATGTTTTGACTATAATGTCGGTATCAGCGTTGTCATCATATAGAGTGGATGTCGGCCTATTTTCTATTTCAAACCACCTACGCTTACGGTACATATATTCACTTGCTGCGTTCGTTTTTATATTGTACTTATTAGGGGTAAGTCTTTTATTCCTTTTAAACAAATATTTTTTGCCTTTGGGGGGTTTTGACTCCAGCCTTATAAAATATCATCATCATCGTCGTCGTCGTTGATCATCATCATCACCATGCATTGCATACTATTTTATTTTATTATTATTATTTATACGCTCCTTCAATACTAGCAGTGTTGTTTTGCTTTACGTTATGTTCTTTCACAATGCTATAGCATAAAATAAAATAAAAAAAAAAATGTGGAATGAATGAATGCTTATAGAGAAAAAAAAACGGTTTTCATTTCCTATTTTCGTTATATTATAATTACAGGATAATATTGTGAATATATCTGCTCTTATATATTATTATTATCTTCTCTATTTTATAAAAGTCTGGCATAAAAACAAAAGCAACACTGAATTCAAGCTCATCAAACTGTGAGGGTTGTATATTTTTTCCCCATTTTATGTATGTATTATATATGTATATCATTTTTTTTCAGAAGTTGTGTATTTGATAAAATATTTTTCTTTTCTTTTCACGATAAAGTTTGTGTTATTATAATATAAATTTTTCCTGTTAATTGTGCCTCTTATGAGCAATTGGTTTTGTCCCCATTGCAATTTTTGTTTTATGGGTGGATGTAATGAATGAGTTCAACAAAATATAAAAAAAATGTCTATTGATTTTATCACTTGTTTGATATTTGTTTTATTCCAGTTTAGATATTAAAAAAGTTGTTGTATTTTTTATATAATGAATCATAAACAGTGATTAATAGTTCAATGCAATTTTATTGAAATTAAATAAGGGACAAAGGCTTGTACAAATTTTACTGTTTCTTAAGCACCAAATTATAGATTTTTCTATTTAAGTTATAAATATAAATAATAAATTAAAAGTGAACTATGGAAATATATAAAAAGTAGAATTAGCAGCAAATTCGTTGTCATTAACTGTCACATATAAATTTCCTTACCAGGTATATTAAACTTCAAAATTGCTAAGAATGAGAGTAGAGGTATCTAATTTGAAACGATATATTCACGAAAAAAATAAAACAAACAAAAAACTATTTTGAGCTAATCACCAAAAGAATGCGAGGAATATAAAATAATTATACCAGTATATTACTTTTGAAAGCGTAAACAGTTCATTAGAATGAGCTTCTCTAGAAACAGTTAATTCCTATAAATTCCTGGAACCCTTTCTTTGCTATTGATTATTAAAAAAAAAATCTGGAATTTTTGTTTTAGGTAGAATTGCTTTAATCACATATAAACATAAGAAATTCAAGAAAAACGAAAAAAAGAAATAAATGAAAATATTTACAACGAATAAAAGTTGAGTGGAAACATAGCCACTTATATTTCTCTTCATTCTATAATTCCTTCACTTAAAAAAAGAAGATACATAATTACAAATAAAAATCTCAGAAACCACATCAACGGAATAAAACCAAGTATAAATGTTTTTAAAAATAAATAAAAATAAATCATTCCGCCCATATAGAAAGAACAACATATTCATAAAACAGGCATACGATGACAAAAAAGTTTAATTAAATTTGGTCGTTTGAGGAACGCAATAAAAATAAAATAATAAAAACTTTAGCCATAACATCATTAGAAATGCCCTCAAAAATATTCAATAATAATAAAGTGACTCGATTACTTACCTCAAGCACAATCAAAGACACAAAAGAAAAGAAGAATAACATAAAAAAAAATAATGTCATAATATCAAAAAAATTAGGACAAAAATATGTACTGAATGAAACAGTAGGGTCCGTTTTCTACAAACTTACTTACTTACTTACTAACCAGTTTGTATGAATCCTAGTAGCTTCTTGATTCATCTAATATGATTTAATTTCATATGGAAATATTAGAAATTTTGGATGAAATATCAATCTGTTTCCTCACCAGCGTGGGTTTCAATAGCCAAAGAACAAGAAAGAAATCGATGGCTTAAGCAACAGGATGACATTCTCATATCAATTTCTTCAAAGAACAAATTTCGAAAAAAAAGTGGGTTAACCATTTTTGAATTATGCCATTAGTATATGAAAAACCGATCAACCAGAATTACCAAATAACATATTTTTGATAAATTTATGCAGCAAACACTTAAACTAGTACCAAATAGAAATATTTTGTTATTTAAAAGGAAAGAAACAAACATCTTTATTATTCTACAGTAAGAAATATAAAAATAAAAAATAAAAATCCAACATAGACGACGTCATCGTCTCTAAAATCACAAATCATTGAATCTTAAGTAAAAAAAAAAAAACAAAAAAAAATGTGGTAATATGTCCTTGCGGCGACAACATTTTATATTTTTATAACCCTCAAATAGATAAAAATATAAAAAAAAAACATTCTGTAAAATTTATTTTTATTGCAATTTATGTTTTTTTTTACTACTTACTTACTGATACGTCGTTGTCGGCACATTTTATTTCAATAATTTTTTTTAAAAGTTTTTCTGTTGTTGTTGGAATAATATTGTTGCTTTAAAAAAAAAAAATTGTAGTAGTAGAGGGTAGGTAGATAGGTAAATATTCTTATTTATATGCATTTTGAAAACGGGACGCAAAATAGTATACTGTATTGTATATAGGTACTATATATACAGTAGTCGAGAATCCGGGTTTCTTTTGGTGGTTAATTATTTGCTTTTACATCATGTAACTAATAAATATTTTAAATATTTCAGCTGCTGGATTGTTGATGATGGGTTTGCTGCTGGATACATTTTATTACCACTAATATATATTACCTAACTAGGAGATCGTTGAGATTGTGTTAGTTGAATTGAGAAGCGGTGATTTTCAACAAAACTATAAAGAAAATTTATAAAAAAAATAAATTATAACACAGACTAAAAATTTTTATTTTCGGAATTTTTAATGTTTTTACACAAAATGATCTTTTTTCTTATATTTTATTTATTTCTATTTAACATTTGTATAATTTATAATTGTAATAAAACAAAGTGAGGGATGTTGAATACTAATAATACTGCATGCGACATTTTAATAGTTATTATATTTATATTTTTATATTTTTAAACGATTCGTTTAAATGTTGTACGAATGGAAGTAGAATTGTATATTTTTAAATTTATAATGAGTAATTAATTATTTCTATATCACAAGAAATAACATTTTAAACGTTACTGGTTTAATGAAATGCATTACGAATTTAATTATTATCTTAATATACATTTAACAGCTGAACAACTAAAAATATATTTTTTGAACTAATCCGAAATAATGTTTCACCTCTTAAATAATTCTAAATAAATCTCTAAATAAATCATCATAAAGACAAACTCTTATACATTTTTATGAGCTGTATCATTTTTCCTTGGCTAATCAGTTTAATATGGCGTTTCTTTTGCAATTCATCATCTATTCTATTTATCTAAATTTGTGAAATCTAGTTTGCAAATTATTCTACAAAAAGAGAATGAAATGTTCATGATTTTCAATATTATAAATAATAATAGCTGTTCAATCTGCATTTAGCATCTAGATATGTTTCATGTTCACCCCTCTTATCTCTATAGGTACAAAACGTACTAGTTACAAAGCGGAATAATAAAAAAAAAATCGTACGACACTATAATCTCGTTAAATTTTAAGCATTTAATACCACGTATTATTGGATAATATCCCATCCACAGATATGCTTTGCAATATAACTGAAGTATATTTCTATACATACATAGCTATCGCGCCCGTTGCATATCATAATGATGAGAAAAAATTGCACCGTCACATTGCACATAAATCACGGCAGTGCATCATTACATAAAAAAAAAAATAAAAAAAAAGGAAAAAGAAAACAGAACGACCGCACCAACCAACCCAAACACATTGATCATAATATAACACATCACATTACGCACAAAATACGTAAAATATTGCACAACCAACAATATAAAATATTTATTTTAATATTTATTTACAACATCATGGTCCCGATGTAATGTGCGCGATGCCGATGGCCTATTACGCCCCTCAATAAATATACCATCCAACAATCATATAATATGTATAGATGATATTAATAATAATATTATTGTTATTATTATTATTATTATTTGGTGGTGTTTTTAACACACATCATATTCATCATCGCCACCAACATCACATCCCTTAAAACCACACACATACACGCATATATTTGTATATATTCAAAATGTATATTATATATAGGCTCACCTAATAGATATTTATGTCATATCTATTCTATATCTTTACACTTAGTAAGTACAGCAATAATAAAATAAAAAAAAATATATATGTATATATATTATATGTATATATTTTAATATTTATATGGTTAAATAGATTCACATAATGTGTGGCATGTACCTACGCATTTATGCACTATAATGAAATTTATATCAAATAAATCGCTGTTGTGCGTTTAATAAAATATATTATAGATCCGCTTTATGCATGACAGCATTAGCAGTAAGTTCTCTATTTATTTTTTCAATATACATCAGAGTTATATTTATAGGCTGCCGGTTGTACGATCATTGAGCCTGCAATGAACATTATTGTGACTATTTAAAACCGTTATTTTTGTTATACCTATTTTTTTCGTGTTTTTTTGTTTTTTTTTTATTTTGTTGGACTTTCATTTTTAAATTCTAATACCAATTGGCAATAAAATATATTCGATTGTATCCAATTCACTATGACTACATAATTTAACGCGCATCAAACTCTTTTGTCTATACCATTTTATATAAAAGATCCAATATAAAATGAAAATAAAATTAGATAAATTACAACAAAATGTAACTAACCACATCAAATAAAATTTATAATATACTTACTTTTCGAGTCGAATGACGCGCGCGGAACCTTAAAGCATTGAATTAATGAAACAACACTTTTCAACCCCTAAATTTTATAGTTTCGCTATTGTTGGTTGTTGTTGTTGTTGTTTAGTCATTTTGTACTAACTATTTGGTGATCCTTTTTACCATGCATGTGTGCTTGCTTAATAATTTCACTTAGATTATTTTATTATAAATACGTTTTTGTGCCAATATATTATTTTATTATTTTGATCGAATCGAACCATGTGCGATACGCACACGTTTCACTAAATAAAATATAAAATACACTACACATTTACCTTCTTTCTATCTTAATGCATTGAAAGATAAAATATACACGCTTGTATGGAATATGACGAGCACGATGGAGTTCCCTCTTCTTATATTTGTAACATGCATTTGTACTTTTTTTTTTTTTTTGTTTTATTTCCAGTTCTCTGTAGTTATTCTTTTTCTATAGTATGCCCTGTGCACGATGATATATAATAGACTATTAGCAAAATCTGTTTGAATTTAATACCCTTCATGGTTTTTATTTGTCAAATATATGATGTACAGGAATAGGGGTGGTGTTATTTAAAAAATTAAATGAAAAAAAATCTTTAAAGAGATTTACTTTTTTTTTAAATTTTAATCGACTAGCGTGTGCTTTATGTGTGTGTTTAATATACACTGCATATATAAGAGTTGAAGTGTATTTTAAAATAGATATGCATACCTAATATGTAATATAAAATGAACATAAATCACATTTGTTTGAAATTTAATCCGATATCAGTATGATCCTAAGCATACGGTTGCGTATTCATATTGCACACAATATTCAGCTTTATTTATTTTCTTTTCTTTTTAAATGTTATTACCTCGGATCGGGTACAATAATTTATTATTATTAGAGTTGATAATAAGGATTTCGTTCCGTCTCGATTCGATTCGATTCGATTTTTTTTTTTTTTAAATATTATATTAATCACTATAGAAATTAGAAATACAGTATAAGGCTTATTGATGAAATTATTTTTGAATTTATAAGCATTAAATCAAATTTTTCTATATGCGTAATTCCGCGGATTACTACGAAGATATTTTTGCTAAAATATTTGCTTATAATGCAAATGTTTGTAACAATATATATATAGTATGTCAGTGAATATTTTTTTTCTTACCTATCAAAAGGTAACTCTCACTGACTTAATTAACTTAAAAAATTGAGAAAACATTAGCGCTGTACCTCCTTTTTATTATGATAACAAAATTTCGGGAATCATTTTTGAACTGTTCAATAATATTTCTATTCGTAGCGCGTAATTCAACGGCTACCGGCCAAATAGTCGACAAAAATTTAGACTAAAACATTTTAGTCGACACAATTTTGTCGACAAATTAATAATGTCGACACGAAATTTGTCGACACATCAATTTTCAGTTTAGAAGTAGCAGTCGAAGTTGTATAAATAGTTTTTAACAAAGAGGATACATCTCATAATAAACATAATACAAAGGAAATAAGTTTTTAACAGCGTGGCTTCTATAAACAATTAAAAAAAGTGTGTCGACATTATATTAATGTGTCGACGAAATTAATGTGTCAACTAAAATGCTGTCGCCTAAAATTTTGTCGACCAATTTGCCGGTCATCTAATTCAATCGTCATATTAAATATATTTTTAGGAAAAAACAAATGGGAAACATTTAATATTTAAAGAAATATAACAAGTACACGACTTAATTTTTATCAAAAAAAAGGGACAAATTTTCCCGGATTTCCAAAAGTGCACGAAAAAAAAAAGAAGAAAAAATTATCCAAAAAATTATAATATGAAAATAAACTAAATGTAATCTTTTTCTTTCTGCATTAGATATATCTCAAGAACCATCCAGATATTCTTATTATTGTCTCACAAACGGTTTTTTTTTCAATAATTCACTAACCATTTACCAAAATATTAATGTAAAAAACCATTAACAACGACCATTTATATCTAAAACATAAAATTAAACAAGCAATAACTATTATTAAGAACGCACTATTATTTTACTGAATGTCTAGCATTATAATAATGATAAATACCATCGGTATCTTCAATTAATGAGCGCATTTTCTAAAATGTTCCGCAAATTTAATTTGATGTTATTTTCGGTTGTAATATTTATATATTTATATAATATATATACATATATATTATTTTTTTTCAAATCGTTATCGTTAAGTATACTTTGGTTTGTGTGCGGATAATCACTACTTTTAAGGTATTGTTAACAACAATATAATTGAATCAAAAATATGTACACGATAAATTCATGATCATGATCATCGTACTATTTCGTATATCCAGAGTTTATACAAAAGTTTTGTTATAATCATGCGAGATATAAACAACAACAAATCCATTCTTATAAAAAAAAAGAAAAAAAAAAGATATTCTATCAATTAATAGGTAAGTGATGTTTATGTATAATAATACATAAAAGAAATATAGTTACATTAAATTTATATCAAAACGATCAAGCAATCACCTTTAAAAAATGATTCACCCACTATTTGATACAACATTGCAATAAATGATATTAATAACATTGAGTTTAGGTCGATAATGGCATACCATATAATAGATTTCTAGGTATGTATTTCAATATTTATACTGTAAATTCCAGTATTCATACTACATATACAACTTTGCCTCATTAAGGTGTGTAATATTTTATACCAAAGGAGAAAAATATACCTCTAGATATACCTTCTAAGGTATGAATTTCATACTATTAGTGAAAATATCTTTTTCGCTAAAATTATTATGTGAAATGTATAAAATTTATGATATTTAATGAAATAATCAGTCATATATTGGCGATATTTTTTTTTTACATAGCATTATTTGCAATAATAATAGCGCATACAAATTTTACCTTAAGGTTTTATAATAATAAATTTGATGAAAATTAAGAAAAATAGAAGATAGAATGTGAAATAAATCATTAAATTTTTGATTTCATATTTCAATATTTATTAGTTTTACTATACCATGTAAAAGATTAAAATAATATGAAAAACAAATAAAATACTATACAAAAGCCCAAAAAATATTAACAACTTTTTCATTTTTTCTATGCGAAAAATTCGCAGTTTTTTTTTTTTTTTGTATTTTCCCAAATTGGTATCTAATAACGGTGATTCATTTACAGATATATATCCAATCAGTATTAACGTGATTTTTTTTATAACTGTGGTCAGTTTTACATAGAATAGCTTTATTAAACTCCGTAAGTTCCATATTAATTTTATAAATAAATAACATTTACAGTACATCCACCTAATTTAATTGTTTTTTTTTTCTTTTTATTTTTTATTCATAGACCTACACTACAACCAAAAATATTTTTTCTTTTATTTTTAAGTTCGATTGTAGATATAACTTCTTTTTTTTTTCATTTATATATAATAATAATAACATACAACATATTTCGTTTGTACTTTAAGTGTACTTACATGATCGCGGTCATCATCATAATATAATGATCAATGATCATCTTTATACTAGATTCTATATCAAGTATTTTACTCATACAAAAGATTTACAAGAGAGAATAAAAAAAAAATTATAATAATAATAATAATAATAATAATAATAATAATAATAATAGGCGATCAAACTCAAAAAATAACATCTTATTGTGTATTATTGTATTATGATTTTCGCTTTGTATTATTATTTATTAACATTGATATTGTACTCTATGATTTTAATTTTACACTATCTTATACACCGTTTAAATATAAGAATGATGATGATATACCTAGCGAGTACTATATTAATAAAGTTACTTTCGCAATACGTTGCAATGCAAAGAGTATAATATATACAATAGCTGCGTTCGATTGCGTCTTTTGGTATATCGACCATCAAAATCCGCCCATCCATTCCTGATTTCCAACAAAAAAGTGGTAAAAGAAGCCATCGTTAAAATCCGACCATATAGTGAGTCCCAAACCAGAGTGCTCAAAAATTTTCTTTTTTTTTAAATTCAAAATGAAGTAAAATTAAATGCTTCATGTGAAAATTCATTTCAATTATTATCTTGCAGGATTACTGGAAACGAATCGTATATAATTGGACGGTTTTTACAAGTAAATACACCATAAAAACGTATATAAAAAAATAAAAATATTTCATAGTCGAACAGATGCATTTATTGCGAAAACAGCTTTATAACATAGTTTAGCATGTGTCACATTTTTTTTTCTATAAACTTATATACTTTGTATACTAATCAAAATAGATAATTAAAAGAAGATAATATAGCAAAGGCCGTATTAAAGATAAATATATATATATAATATATAATATATATTATATATATATCTATTATCTATTATCTATTATCTAATAATAAATTAAAAAAAAAAAAAAAAACAACAGAGAGGAGGACTTTATGGTTGAACTATTATTGTTCTATTAAAAGGCGGTAGAATTTCTATCATCCCGACCTACAAATGCGTGTATAATAAAATGTAATAATTGTAATCCGCGTTGGAAAACTAGTAATTCTAATGTAATTATAATAAAAAAAGAACATACTCATTATTTAATCATGTAGGTTGGTTGGCAGACGTGCCTTCTCTTTATAGACAATAGCATGCCAATTTTCATGAAGTGATTAAATTTAAAATCTATGTTTAAACTTCTTGAAGCGTTATATATGCGTTTTATTTACGCGCATATAAACAGTTATAGTAAACACATTTCAAAGAAACTAAATGTGTAAGTTTATAATGACTATGTGTTTTTAGGGTCGCAGTTCTAGCTACAAGAAGAAGAGAATAGAGAATTTAAAAAAAAAAAGGAAATCAATTATACGATATGATGTCGGTACGGGTAGTGAAATATAAATTTACAATACACAATATTACAACAATATATAATGTTGGAAAACAAAAAACCCTTCTGTGAGCTTGCGATTTCTCATATTGACATTTTCTTTTATGTCTTTAATATAAATTATAATACTTTGGTATTTGGTATTTTGTGTTTTAAGTTTCACTTGATGATGCTATGAAGTGAAAATATGCGAAAGGCACACGCTTTTGAAATCGCATCGTATCGTTTTAATTCTAATGAAAAACCCGTGTATTTCTCTCTCCCTATTCCAATGTTATACTCGAGTTCAAGTGTAAATTTATAAATTCATTGTTGATTGTAGATTTCTCGCTGTAGTGTTGATAGGTTCCCTTTGTCACGTTTCAGAATTAATTAATTTTTTTTTGTTTTTTGTTTTAATGTCATTGGAAAAAAAAATGAATTGTAGTTTTTCTATTTTCTTTTCGATATTTTTTTCATTAAAATTGTGATTTCTTTTAAAAATATTGAATTGGAATCAATTGGACTTAAATTTTCTTCACAATTTAATTATATAATTGAAAATAACATTTTCGTTATTATTTAACGACCGAAATAGTTAATATTGCTTTACGCTTATGGAGACATTTACAAATGACGTTAGGCTTTAAGAGTATTTTCACAAAGTTTATTTCTTCAATGTGTCTGTAAATATTCATCATATAGTAATTTTGACTTGTCCTACCACCCAAATTAGGGGCTGTAAATGAGAGGCGAGGGAGTACAACTAAAAATTATCAATTCATAGATCAAAGACCAAAAACAAAATAATATAAAATAAAATAAAAAAAAAAAATAAAAAATAACATCAATTAAATAGTCAGATATTTGCCATTAATGTTTACGTTCATTACACGCACATGTTGTTATATACTCTCCAATAATATCCAGAATCAGTAAATATCATTTGTGAAATATTATATACGGATCTCTCTTATATGTGACAAAAGGTACTTTGCTGCAGCTCATATTTATACCTCAGAATAATATTCAACCCTTATTTGTTATTCGCCCGTCAGACATGTTGAAGTGAAGAGCAAATTATAACATTGGTCGTTCAACGATACGCGCGATTCTGATCTCTATGGTATATAAAACATTATTTATTAAATAACGCAACAACAAAGTTGAAGGGGTTATTGAATAGAAATCAATGATATATTGTTCCATTTCATCGTATATTATTTTGCGTATATGGTTTAACGTTTTGCTTGTACTACGTTGTACTACGTTGTACTTGTGTATATAATATAATATAAGAGTAATATGGAACCGTTATTTGCGGAAAATAATGTAAAACAAACATGCAATTAAAGTAAAGGGTGCATTCTGTAGCAGTATTTATTTATATTAAATTTTAAGTATGTATATTAACAATATGGTATCTCAAAACTCCTTCCTTACTCATTAACACCAAATCTATCATAATATAAACCAAATAATGGATATAACGCATGACGTATGAGTCATCTAGATATTTAATATTCTCGTATTACTTCTATGTATTAATAAATAAGGGCCCACTTTAATATTTAATGAGAAACCCTTTGATGAAGAGTAAAAAAAATATATTCTTTTTTCTGTTTTGTTTTTTCTTCGTTGAGAAAGGAACATTTTTATTTACTAATAGAAAAGTAATTGGATTGATGGATTTGCTTAATTGCATTAAAATATGAAGAAAAATCGGTGTCCTCCAATATTATAACTAAATTTTATGCATAAAAAAAAAATATTACAAACATTAATATAGAAAATAATGGAATAATATACAGGTTGAACTCTTAACTTTGTATATTTTCTGCAAGATACGATTTCATATACGTGTTACATGGTGTATATATCAGTTCGCCCTTAAGAGAGATTTAGCTTATTAGAACCTTTCATTTTCATATATGTATATTGCAGAGAATAAAATAAGAAATTTGGTGAACTGCATTTTGAAATATTGAGAAAGTGAAAAATAATACCTATTACTCCAAAAATACCGCGAAAAAAACGCGCTGTCCCCTAGCTGCCTTTTGAGGAAGTAAAAAATTATACTATTTTTCAAAAAAACAACCATCGACGATTGCAAAATCGCCTCACAAATAAGGCTTACCCTTAGCTGACTTTTAAAAAAGTAAAAAGAGATACTATTTCTTCCAAAACACCGCGAAAAAATCCGCGCTGTCCGCTAGCTGATTTTTGAGAAAGTGAAAAAAGATACTATTTTTTCCAAACAATTACCGACGATTGCGATTTTGGTTTTAATTTCCAACTGCATTTTGCAAAATTCTAACTGCATTTTCGCTCGGTCCAACTGC
>JAABKK020015734.1:0-20654 GCA_011634745.2 Catotricha subobsoleta
TTCAAATCAGCTCGCATACGATATTTTGTACTGAGAAACTGTTATAATGTCCTTCTATCTATATTCTATTTCTATTTGTGTAACTTATTGTATGAATCTTACAAGATATATACCTTTTTATGGTATGAATTTTATACCATTCCAGGAAATCACAATTTTTTTTTTTTACAAGAGCATCAGTTGCTGTCGGTTGACATTGCTTAACTCAGGGAATGAATATTTATTAAGAATGTTTCCGACTCACCTTATGCATTTCATAAGATGAAAATCATTTTCTTTTTTTTATATTTTAATAATTTTAATATAATTTATAATTTTCAATTTAATTTAAGTTTTTTAACAATTTTATTAGTATTTGGTCAACTGGTCAAAAGCAATGATACCACAAATTGGACAATTAAATAGTAAATACACTGAATGGGTTCATAAACCAGTTGATCGTCCATTACGATTATTTGAACAAAATTATCTGGAAATATTAACAAAAACACCATGGTGGCTTGTACCATTATTTTGGATACCAACCATAATATTCATTATCAATTTCGGTACACATGAGGCTATTCATAAAAATTTTAGTGATGTAAGTAACTAGAAACTAAATGAAAGTAAATAATAAAAAAAAATCATATATACAAAATACTACATAAATATTTCTTATTCAATTTAATTATTTATTTTTTCTTTTTTTTGCAATTTCCTTTTCTACAAACAAAACAACCGAACCGTTCCACAGTATTATATTATAGGAAATATAATTGGCGGTATATTTTTATGGACATTATTAGAATATTCATTACATCGCTGGGTATTTCATTTAAATTCACATAATCGAAATACATTTGTGTGTACTTTTCATTTTTTATTACACGGGCTACATCATAAGGTGAGTTTTCTAATACATATATAGTATATTAATATAATATATCAATTCAATAATAATTTATAATCTGTCTATCGTTTTTGATTGCCATAATATTAATCATATGCAAATAGCGTGCACGATAACATATTATTTATTTTTGAACAAAAAAAATCTATCCACTATTGTACATCTATATAAAATGTTGAAAATTTAAAGGTAAAAATTGGTTATATTGAAGTCACACAAAAAAAAAAGAAGAAAACTAAACCAGAACAGTTTTTAGTATACTTACACACCCATAAAAAATGCGTTATCTTGAAAACAAAATAATTTGAACAAATTATTACAAAAAGAAAAAAAAGTATCTTTTTTATTGTTGTAAGTGTAACCGATTTGAACACCTTTAAATTCTTATAATGATAAGAATTATAATATGTAGTTAGATTATACTACTTACATATGGCTTAAGCCCTGAGCTCTAAGATGACACATATTTTAATGTAAATGTTTATTGTAGCTTTTTTTTTTTACACTCAAGCTAATATTTGATATTTTGATAATATATTTATATAAAAAAAAATTCATTGATTATGACATTTTAGACAATTAAATGATGTTTAATCAATATCGACAAATAAAATAGAAATATATATAACTTGATCTTTATTTTTTTTTTTTTTTTTTTTATTTATTTATTTTGAGATATTTTATAGTAAATACGGATTTATTCTGAGTGATTCTATGATTTAGAATAAGATATAAATGGATTTTATAAAAGCTGAAATGCAGTTCTGTGTGCTTCGCATAAAGAAAAAAAATATAATGAACTGAAACTAAATAGGGCATTTTCTAGTACTCACCGGTTAACTATTACCATAAGATAAAGAATTACATCGGTAGATACCGGTGAATTTTTATATGCATTTGACATCAACCGCTGAATACTAGAATGTTCTAGTGGAATACCGGTAGATTAAAATCTACTGCAATGGTTAACCGGTGAGTACTAGAAAATGCCCACAATTTCATGAATGAAATTGACCTGCACGACAATTTTCCTTTGTAATTATCATTTAAATAATACATATTCATAATTTGTTTTTTGGTTCTTTTTCGCAGGTACCATTCGATCCATACCGTTTAGTATTTCCACCAATACCTGCCACAATGTTAGCCACCATATTCTATCAACCATTACTATTCTTGTTGGAATGTCCAAAATTGGTATTAGCAGGTGGATTAATTGGTAAGTTAATTTTTTTTTTTTTTTGATGAATAGTAATTAAGTATTACTAGTTTTGATAATGTGTTGAAAAATGAATTATCATCGTTTCAGGTTACTTATGTTATGACATGATTCATTATTATATTCATCATGGTAGCCCATCAGGTGGACATTTATATAAAATGAAACGTTATCATTATCAACATCACTTTGTTCATCATGATAAAGGTTTTGGTATTAGTAGTCACATATGGGATGATGCATTTGGCACAAAAATTTTATTAAGAAAATTGAAGTACTTACTAAAATGGTGAGGCGAAAGAAATGAAAAAAATAAAAATAAAAATAAAAATAACAAAATAACAAAATAACAAAATAAAATAAATAAGTAATATGATATAAACTGTACAATAATAAATATTGAAAGTAAATAATTAATGGAAAATGAACGAATTTAATATAACAAATTTAAATCATTTTGTATGCAGTATTTAAATAAATAGATTATCAAATATTGTAGAATTTGATGAGCTCACAAATCCTTAAATTAAATAAATGAATTGTGATTTATACTCTTTGTTGTGTATATTTCAAACAAATAGATCAATATGCTCCGATGTCTAATTTTTATTTCAATTAAATCTAATATTCTATAGATCGATTCATTCATAAATTTTTCTAGTACGTACGCTATCTTATTACAGTTTTATATGTTTTCTACAATAACCATCGACTTATAATAGCTCATAATCTATCGCAACGCAACGTATTTCTTTCTCCGGTCTTTTGGAATAAGAGTGAACAGCGTTCATAGGTCTGCAACATATATACACATATTTTTGAACATAAATCACAATTCTTTTAGTGACAAGGGACATGACACCAATAAATATAATGCTTTTCAAATTTCAATTTATTTGATTTTATACTTAATTCTAAATTGTTATTAATACCATTTAGTTTTTAAGTAGTTCATAAGAATATTGGTTCATTTCTTAAAGAGACAATAATATTGGTTCAATAAATTAATTAATTATAAACGAGAAAAAATGATAGAAATGTTGCCAAAAATTAATAAATAAAACAAAAATAAAATGAAATAGCAATCAAAATTCCATAACAAAATAAATAAATAATTACAACAAATGATTAAAAATAGATAAATTTTCTTAATTTCTCTCTTCTTTAATTGTCCATTTTTGATGTTTTTTGTGTTAGTTGACGTAATTGAGGGAAGGATGTTTTCGTTTGAGGCGGATGCAAACGTACCGCTAGACCAATAAATGGTTCATATAATGATGCCCTTTCCATTGCATTTACCGTATAATGTTTGATACGTTCACGTGCACACCAATTATTGGCACGATTCAATATGGACTCAACAGGATCGGGTGTATTTGATGTGGGCTGTGAACCCGGCGAATTTAATGTCATCGTTGACGATCGATAAGATTTTATATGCATATTTGCAATCACAATTGCACACACCTGAAGTAAAAAAATTGTTTTTTTTTTAATGAAATATTGGAAAATATATCACATAAATTAAACAATTGATTATATTCGTTACTGTGCCATTGATATCAATATTAATTTGTTTTACAGATCTTACGTTTAATCAATTGATAATTAATTTATAGTCTTGAGATTTTTTGTTTTTAAATGATATCGAATATTCTACTCAGTTGCAATATATTTTCACATTTTATTGAATATTTTACCTCCTTTTTATCCTTATTTTTATCAATATCACTTTTAATTCCTGCCAACATGTCCAAACTTGATGGATCACATGGATCATATACTAAAACATATCCGTCTGGAAATTGTAAATAATGTCTGGGAAGCTACAAGAAATCAATTAATTAACAAAACCATTATTAAATCTAAAAATTGAAATTTCACAAACTTGAACCGTTCCTTGTAATCCAGCTGTGTCATAAATACGTAATATATCTCTTGCACCACGTCCAGTATCTACGCTGGCCACATAAGTGTCTTCAATTGTTGCATGAAGCTCCTGAAAAATTTAAATAAAATAAAAATTATATTGATCTGGAAGAAATTGTTGTGCATATCTATTCAGATCACAGTGGCAACTCCTTTATAATAGCCTTGTTATGTTACTGTTCATTTTAAATTAGAAAAGCGTAATTATAATTAAGAATGCATGTTTTAATATTTAAATAAGAATAAAAAACAGAAAACGTCTGCAATAAAACTTTTTCTTCAATTACACGCAAAACTTAGATAAATAAAGATCGGGCTAAAAGTCTGTTAAAAAATTTTGAGGAATAACTAATTTCCAACAATTTCTAAACAAACTATTTGATATATCTTCCGATTATGCATTTATCTAAGAATATGCCACAACAAAACATGTAAAATAAATCTTAATTTTTCTAATAATATTCAATTACGCCCCTTATTGAGGTACCAAAAATAAAATCATTATCGCTAATCAACTAACAGAATCTGGTGTAATGCTTCCATAAATTAACTGCTCCAAAATTGCAGTCTTCCCAACACTTTTCATTCCACATATAACAACTTTTCCAATTTTTGCTGGTTTCGATGTTAACATTTTTGTTTCTTCTTTTAATAAATTATCTGAATTAACACAAAATTAAGTACTGAAATATCACAAATATGCATTCTACGTTTTCGATTATTTTGTTACATCATTAAAATAAATAAATAAATAAATCAGACATATGAATTAAAGTTAAATGCAATATAGTTACAACAAAAGTCTTTATTTCTTTATTTGACAATATTTACATTATCATAAGTCAACGTCACAATATAGAAAATGACCATAGAGAAATCATAAAATTCCAGTTTGTGTGTTGAACAAAAAAAAAACCAAAAAGAAAAAAATAATAATAATTTGACTTTAATTGGACGCCATCTGTTGTTGAATTTTCACATTTAAAGACAATCAAAATCTACAGAATTAACGTTTTTAATTTAGTATTTGTCAGATTTGATCATTTCGCAAAATAAAAGAAAAGTAATAAATTTAATGTTATTGACAAATTATTATTATTATTGAAGATCCACAAACTTAAAAAGAAAATAAAAAACAAGGAAACATGCAGTTTTGGTTATTAAAAGTAGAACCTAGTGATTATCCATGGAAAACTATGGTTAATGAGAAAATGACAACTTGGAATGGCATACACAATCATCAAGCTCAAAACTATATGAAAACTATGAAATGTGGCGATTTAGCCTTTTTTTACCATACGGAAAAAGAGCGAGCAATTGTTGGAATAGTCAAAGTGTGTAAAGAACATTATATTAGCGATGATCCCAAATTTGGTGTAATTGATGTTGAATGTGTTAATGCTTTAGACAATCCAGTAACACTTGCAGAGATTAAACAAAATGTAGATTTGCATGACATGACTATTCTAAAGCAACCACGCTTATCAGTTTCTTCACTATCCCAAAAACAATGGGATATTATCCTGGAGATGGGTAAAGCAAAAGTTGAATTGAAATAAAGTTGGATTCATTGCTCTTCGAATGAAGTGAATAATTATTTGTCGTATGAAGCATTGAATAAATAATGTTAAAAAAATCACATTTAAAAATTAAATCAGAGATTATCTCATTCCATTTTTCATTTATTTTTACGTAAATACCAATTAAAAATATTGTAAAGTTTTATCAATAAATGTTAATAACTCAAAATAAATAAGAAGAGTAAGTATTACAATGTTATTACAAATATTGGTTTTTTATTTATTTTTAATAGACGTTTCACGTTCTACTATTTCATTGAAAGTCTATGAATCAACGGAACATCTCATTTGAGATAAATAAATTAAAACAAAATAGATATTTACGACCAAATAAATTAAATTGTAATTTATTAATAAAAACTGTAAAATATTTTTTTCATTTTCCTTATATTTATTACATTTCATACAAAATAATTAACAAATAGCATTTGAATTAAATAATATCTTTGAACAATTTCTCCGCTTTGCCCTCTTTGTTAAATGTGGAACGCCATTGCTCTGGACTTAAACGATATGTGTCCACACGATATTTGTAATTTAATAGTCGACCCGTTGGAGTACTATTCAGTTGATTATGTTTTTCTGCCAATTCTTTAACAATACGTGACTTTTGTGAATCACCAGCAGCTGCGAAAAATTTCTCAACAGCCCATGAACCATGCTTTGATATAGCCATATCCAAATAACATCCATTCAAATGACGAATTAATTTTTCACGTGATTTCTCACCAATCGATTTACTTTCGATGAATGCATCCACAATGTGTGAGCCCTTAGGTGTACAAAATATATCAGCCAATTCATTGTTTTTCATATCCAATATGCATTGTACCAATTTAATTGGCTTGTTAAAATGTAGCATCGATTGAAGAAT
Organism: Catotricha subobsoleta; assembly: GCA_011634745.2. Lineage (NCBI taxonomy): Eukaryota > Metazoa > Arthropoda > Insecta > Diptera > Cecidomyiidae > Catotricha > Catotricha subobsoleta. The sequence goes on from JAABKK020015734.1 coordinate 6,495, forward strand.
TAAGGCGCCGTGCAAATTAACATAATTTGTTTTGTCCTCCATCGCAATTGCGTAAGGTTTCAATTTCAGTGTCAGCCAAGCAAATTTGTCACTTTTTTCCTTAGGGGCAACACAATCAAGTACCGTTTGCAAACTTTGCATAAATGGACCTTGTTTCGAACAAAGTCGTAAGCTCGCTTGTGCTAAGGCACTAACTACACCAGTATGTCCTATTTTAAGTAGATTTTCAAAAGAATCGATTAACTCTTCAAATATTGATTCAAACTCTTCTTTATTCTTAATTTTTGCTAAAAGTTTCTGAACACTAAAGTTAACTGATTTCATAGAGCTGAGTTTAACAAGACGACCACAAAATAATTTTGTGTAAATTTGTGTTAACAATTTTGGTCCTGCTACCATAATCACAGTTTCAAGTAATCGAACTGATGGTTCAGTTGTAAAGACTTTCGGTAAATTTATATCTTCTGCATTTTCTTCACCCATATTATTTGTTTCATTGTTGTCTTCTTTATCTTCAGTTTCCTTGCTGTTCTCACCTAAGAAAGCGTCATTTAATAAACGCTTACCAAGATGTTTCAAGGTGTTTTTGTCCTGCGTACTCAAAGCTGTACACAAACTCTGCAATAGAACTGATGACAATTCATCGTATGGAAAGTCAGGAAATTGCGGCCAAGACTGTAATCTCATAGCATATTCTTGTAAAATCTCAAGCCATTCATCAGGAACTTGAAGATTAGGACCAACATTTTGGTCAGAATTGTCTTTCATTGTGATAAAGCTTTTCTTGTGCACAAATATTCCACTAAGACTATCAAAGCACGTTCTCATAATATAACTGGCGTATGTATCCCACACGAAATCTTCTAAATTATTTAGTAAAAATTTACTAACTTTAACCACAAATTCTCGACAAGTTTGTCTGTGTTCTTCACTAAAATTGTCTGAAGTTAAATTATATTCCTTTTCATCAGGAATTTCTATTTTTCTTCGTTTTGCATTTGTTGCTCCTGTTGATGGTTCAGCTTCGTTCGAAGCAGTATTTTGCAATTTTGCTACTCCTCTTAAAAATGATATTGCCACTAATTTTTGTAAAATATGAGATGCAAACTTATCGGAACAAATTGGACGAAAACTTGTAGCGAATTGTCGTTGAAAACGTTCAAAATTCTCTGCATCCACAAACGGCAATAAGTGTTCAATTATTGTACAGGCAACTTGATTTGATGAAATATGGATTTCCTTATCAATTGTTTGTTCTAATACATTTTCAGCCATCGATACTACAAATTAAATTGCAAACAAATTTGTGACACAATACTAAATAGATAGAAAAAAAATTAAAGACTTACATTTATCTTCCAATGAATCGAAACCCTTTTTAATTGCATCCATTATATTAATAAAATAATTCCATTCATCACCTTCTAAATGAGAACCACGACCAAAATTTCCTTGCTTACCAAATCCTTTAACATTTGCCATAAATTTCTTTTTACGTTTTCTTATTTTATTTCGATAGCTGTGTTTGCCGGTTGGTTCTTCATCGTTATTTGCATATTCCATTTGATTACCATCATTTTCTGCAGTAGACATTGCGAAAATTAATTATTATTATACAGATAGTGATTTTATTAGATGTATAATAAAACTATTATTTATCGTACAAATTCGAGGTTATAGATTGTACTGACTTTTGACATATGCCATAATAAATTGTTTATAAATGTGCTCTTTTAGTATTGTCTACAGTGAGATAATGGACATTTTGTACTAGATTCGCTTAAATATTGGTTTCCACCAAAGCTGTTAAGTATGCCCGACATCTGGCAGGCTATTTTCTACCACTGATTTTTTTTGGTTTTTTTTTTTTAAATTTTAGAGAAAAATAATGGTTGCAGGACATTCTGATTATGATTCTGATTAAAAATCAGTAAATATTCTCAAAGTTTTCGTGAAAAGTTGAAAAACCATCTTATGAAAAAAAAATATTTCATTTCTAATAATTATTTATAATCGTTTATTCTACTTATATACATTTAATTTAACCTTAAATAGTTTCAAAAATAAATATTTTAGAGATATTTAAATAAAAAATACATTGATATAATTATTTTGTTTAAATAGAAATTAAATCTTAACTTCTTTTTACTAAAGACAAAATAATATTAATTGGATAACAATAACAAATTGTATATATATACTATTAACTAAACAATAAATAAATAAATAGTTGGTATTATTTTTCGAAATTTCTGAACGAAATTAATGATTCTTTCATTTGTTTTATACTAAATAACTACTTATACTAAGACTATTTTAACATATTGTATTTTAGTGAATTTTTTTAATTAAATTAATATTATAATTTTGTTTATATATAATTACTACGATATTACTACGATCTATTTATCTATTTTTTTTTTATTTTATAGGACAAGAAAATAAAGACCATGATTGCACAATTCTTTATATAATTATTCTAATTTTTTTATTAATTTCCTTTTCGTTCGATATTTTCTAGAGCTAGAACTACTTTTGACAATATTGCTTTCGTTGGTACAGGTAGCTGCTTTATCACACTCATTTGATAGATTTTTGGACGATTTTAATATTTTTTCCGGTTCATTAATATCTGTTCGTGCGGGTCGATTCATTTTGCTGTTACATTCAACAAACTCTTTTTGTATCTGTGAATTCTTAAAATTTATTATTAATAATAAGTCATAATATAAAGAAAAAGAAAAATTATTTTACCATTTTTGAGTGTTTTTTAAAAAATTTCCGAAGTTCTTTTAATCTCTTCTGTTTTACTGTCAACAAAAATGACAATGTTTCTATATTTTCTTTAATAGTATCCAGATTATTGGTTTCAATCTTCAGAACATTTTCCAAATCATTTAAATTTATCGATAGCTTTGAATTTTCTTCTCTGGCTTTTTCCACGTCATTTAATTTAGTTTGAATTTCTTGATGATATTTATAAGCAATGTTATCATTATTTAATCTATTTTCCGTTCTATAGAAATATGCATTAATTACATGATCTTCTAGTATTAAATGGAAGCAACCGGGACAAGTGTCTGGTCTGAAATAAATTTTGTAAAATTAATTATCTCAGCAGTAATGACATTTATATTTATTGGCAACTAATATCACCTGAGCAGGAACCAATTTTTAATACATTTTTTATGGTAAATAAGTCCACACGGAGTTACATTAAAATCTTGATCATCTGCTAGAAATTTAAGCAAGCAAAGTCCGCATATAAAACTCATAATTTTTCTTTTTTTTCAGGCTTAATTAATTTAATTAAATACACACTGGCAGACGTTTTCTTTTGAAGCGCAAAAAACGCGTGTTTCTAAATTATATTATTCAGTATTGTTGAATGAATGACGTACAGTAGACTCAAAAATTGGATGGTAAATTTGTACATGTGTCAAAGCGAAAAAGAACATACAAATACTGAATGAGTGAAGAGTTTATCTTTTACCATCCAATTTTTGAGTCTGCTGTACATTTTCGTAGTTGCATTCGTTGAGAGATTGGAACAATGATAATAAAATGAATTTTAAAAGCTATAGAAAGCACTAATTCAACGTAAAATTGTTTCTTTACAACCAAATTTAAAAAAAGTAAAAGTAAAAATTAAGAAATAACCACACATGTAAAACAAATGTTAAACTCTTAACTTCTTATTGCTTATTTCTTATCTCTTATTTCTTAATTTTTTGTTGTAAAGCACCACTAAGTATTTCATAAATTTAGAAATATGTTTTAATTAAGTACTCAATTTTATCATTTTAAAAAAAATATATTTTTTTTTATTTTTTCAAATGTTTAAGGTACTGCTACAGTGACCATCGTTTACGACGTAAAAGATCGTAACTATAGTCAAATTCATACATGATTCATTTATTTGCACCAAATGCCGTATCGCAACCACGGTGAAAATCAATTGCTAAACGATTTTGACTATTGTTACGATCGTTTACGTCGTATACGATGGTCATTGTAGCAGTACCTTTAAATACAGTTTCTTGGAACAAAAAGAGATTGAAATATCGAATTGTGATGAGTAATAGTTTAATTAGTTTAAACTCAATTAAAATATACACATTTATCTTTATTTTTTTATTTAGATATTCGAACTATCAAAGAATCTAAAATACTTAAATGCTTATTTCACTTTAATCGAACCAAAACCAAACAAACGCGGCTATCAATAATCTAACATAACAGTGAATCATTCACTGACGTTTCTCAAGTTCTATGATTTCCATTAATTTGTTTATGTATTATAATTTTTTGTTCAAATAATAAGATAAATTTTGGCTCAATCCGAATTAATTATAATTAATTTTCAACTAAATCTTTTTTTATGTACTTATTTTATATGTTTTGATAAATTTAACGCTCACAAAATAATAATAATAATATTTAATACTCGGTTAGATTTGTTTTTGACTAAATTTTACTGCAATTATTAATGGAAAATAGCGGTACGAATGAAATTTTAAATTTACGAGAATGGGCACCGCTCACCGATTTACTTGGCAAAATTCCCACAAAAGTACAAAAAGGCCTATTTTATCAGGATTTAACAATAACATGTGTCGATATTTTATCGGGATTTATAGCCCTGGGAACGGATGCTGGCATCGTATTATGGTATAATCGTACTAGTGGGGATTTACAAAAATTGAGATGCGAGGTAGGCGATATTAACTACATATATTGTTTTTGTTTCGTTCAATGATGATGAATCATCAATAATGAAATATTTGTTGTTGCTTTCTTTTCTGAACAACAATTTCATTATCAAATTATTATTTTTGATTTCAGTTAACATCGTCGATAACATGTCTAAAAATAATTTCATCTGTGGAATATATGGTTGCGGCTGGAAATATTTCAGGGCAAGTGAGTATATTTCAAATTCAAAAAGAACATCCACCTGATTTGAATCTGTTTGCACCATTGACCAAATCAAAACCAATTGAACGATACACAATAAGAGATTTGAATCGCACTGCTATAACATGTGTTGAGTGGTCAAAGAATGGAATGAAATTGTTTTCAGGCGATAAGCATGGTGTTGTGGTTTTAACAGAATTTGATTTTATTCGGCATATTAGCAAATCTATTGAAATATTAAATGAAGCTTATGGCATTGTACAAATTGGTTTTAATAGTCCATGGTTATTGGTGTCGACTGTTTACCGAGCTATTATCTGCAAAAGAGACTCAACAAATTCACAAGTATTGTCGTCGTGGAAAGTATCTCAAATTGGTAAAAAAGATCGAAAAGTATTGAGTAATTTTGGAGCAGTATTTACGGGTGCAAATCGTCGTTCGCCTTCTGTTGTCTGTAGTCGACCAGGATTTCGATTTTGGTTAGCTGATACAGATGGAAATGTTTCACATACATTTTTGTTAAAAGATGCTGTTTTAGAACCAACATATGATGTACCGTTACTGAATCCAAGACATTCAATTACTGGCGCTAGTGCCAAACCGACAAACTTCGGTCCCTGCTATAATTACAATGACACATATATATTAACATACAGCGAGAACATAATTTACATAATAAATTTAGAAAAACTCAAAGTTGAAGCAACCATAAAACGCTTACGAAAAATACAGTATTTAGCTACATCTGGTTGGGAAATATTCGTGCTTGAAGGTGGCCGAAGTTTAATTCGTATATGTATTACACCAGAACAAATAAAAGGTGGACGATTTGGTAGTGTAGTTTATAATGCAAATTATATGGCCACAAATCGGACCAGCAATGAAAATCCCATTATTCCAAGGCCAACATTTGAACCACCTATCGAATTTGAAGCTGAGGATGAAGCCATCGCAAATGCTGATGAATGCTTTGAACTACCTCCTATTGAACATATTCAATTGGATACACCTTTGCATACGGAAAACAACCAAAATGAACACAATTTATTGAAACAAGATAAATTATTGTTAGAACATAGTCGTAAAATAGAAGTATTTGAAAAAATAAATCAACTTGATTATGATGATTCAATACTATTTAAGACTGGTTTGAAAAAGAAAAAAAAAGTATTTTCGACGTCGGAAAAAACAAAAGTCGATGGTATTGTAGAAATTGGACAACAAGCTGTAGCTAATGATGATATACCAACAGCTTCAATAAATAAAATAATTGATATACAATCAAATATTAATAATGATCAATCAGTTGTTCATGAATTATCTCTGAAATTCAATAATACTAAAGCAAATGACGCAGACTCATCAAAAATATCATCAGTATTGACAAAACATAATGAAACCACCGTTGAATCTCAAGCAAGACCAAACGAATTAACAACAAAATCATGCTTACTTGAAGCTAGCTTTTGTGAAGGAATAAGGTAAATTCAATATTAAACCTGAATGATAAAACATGTAATGTATTAAACAAAAAATAATAAACCAAAAATATGCTTTAATTTGTTTCTCAGCATAGTTCCGGATCTACGCTCACCAAATACAATTAATAAAGCACTTGAGCCCAAAGAAGAACATTTAGCTGCCGTACTTAATATACAACCAGTAAAACTTGAAAAAATTAATATTAACACATTTCCAGCGTCATCTACTATATTAGATCATAATATACATCTACCACCACCACCATTTAATTACCCAATGAATTATCTAATGATTGATGATGTAAAAGCATTATCAAAAATGCCGCATACAACCCCAGTTAAAAAAATACATTTTATTAAGGACGATAAGGATTGTTCTTTAGAAGATGCTGAAGATAAGGAAAAGCCACTAAATAATAAAAAAAATGTTATGCATAAATCTGATATTGCATTTTCGGAAAATTCTGGTTCACAAAAAACTCATTATATTCAAAATGATTCATCTGCGCAAATCGTTTCGATTGGAATGACAAAATCTTTATGTTTTACATCAGCTGAAATTTCACCTGATATTCCAGCTGTTAAAAAGATGCCCGATTACATGCATATTCCAAATTTGTGGAATATTAAGCTAGAGAAGGATGATGAAGATGGCAGTGGAAATCAAAGTAGATCTACTGGTAGTAGCAGCAGTGAATGGGAATTTGTTTAACTTTTATAAAAAAAAAATGGAAGAAAAAACTATTTTGCGTATTATTAAAATGTTAAATATTTGTGCCGCTTTCAATATTAAATCATCGTTTTTCATATCGGCTTATAATTATATATTAATGTTATTTAATTATTTATTTTTAAATATTCCGTGATATTTTTTAGAGTTTTTAAGTTAAGTTAAGCCAAGATGTATGTAAAAAAAAAAAAAAAAAATAATAAAAACAATAAAATAAAATTCAATTATCTAAAAATTTAATTCTTGTGTACTGATTTTATGACCAACCGTCAACACAAAAAATGCAGTCTTACTTTGTTTATTGACTGCGGGAATTAATTTGTAATTAGATATTTCGATTATAAATAAATATTTATAAAAATTAACTATACTTACTAATAATATTGTCATTTGTAAATAATATTTTAAAATATTCAAATTTCCTCATTATTTTGTTTAATCATTTTACTCAAATCAAAGTATTGATGAAGAGAAATATTTTATTCGATTAATTTTATATCAACTAATCTCTGTTATCTTTTCGAAAGATGTGAGAAATTTTTTAACAAGATTTTTTAGAAATCTCTGGTCTCTTCTCTGATAAAACTATATTCATGGATTTTCAATGAAAAAAAAAACATATATTTTGAATATATTTTAAAATACTTTTACTTAAATGTTTAGAAAAATACAATTAATATTTTCTTGCGAACCAAAAATTGAAATTAAATAAAACGAATTAAGTTATTACATTTACATATAATGAATACAAAAAAAAAGCTGAAATAATTTATGAACATATCACATTATCTTAACAAAAATATGAAATTTGCATATAAGTAAAACTTAAACTTTAAGTACTTTGAATCCCTGAATTTTAATATATTTTTAATCTAACAAATTCCGCAGTTATTCTTCTTTCACTTATTTTTTTTTTGTTTTTTTTTTATAGCAATTTTATGATTCATAAACGAGTCTCTGATAATGTGGAAATATTTCACTGATAGGAACATGTAAGCTGAATTCTAATGCAACTAATACAGCGAATTCGGATGCAAGCAATTCCTTTCGATTTACACGAAACACGCTTTCTGTTTTCTAAAAAAAAAAAGAAGAAAATAACAAAAATAAAAATTGTAAGAATAATAATTAATTAATTAGACATTAACTTTGTTATTTGACTAAATTTACCTCAATCAAGCTTTTTAAGGCTTCACCCTTAACATCATTTAATTTGGCACTTAGCAATAAACATGATCCAGCGCATAGTTTACGATTTACTTTATTGACTAAATTGGCTAAAATTAACTTCTCAAAATAAACATATGCCTGGGATACTGTCAATAAATCAATACGTTGATCAAGTTTATTAATACGACGCATTTCTCGTTTAAGACTACGTAATTTACTCAGTGACAATTGTATGTGTGGAAATTTCTCACGAAACTTATCATTTAATTCCTTTTTTAAATCTGATGATTTCACGTAGTCAATAACCGATGTCACATACGATGTAAATGTTAATAAAGTTCGATGTTTTCCTGCTATTAACTCAGGATCATCCAGTAAATTAGCTGAATAGTGATACTGAAAATAAATTCAATATTTTTATGATTTTGTTTTTTTGATAATATATAAATTATAGATTCTCTTCATCTTTTTTTCTTTTGAAATTGTGCTCACCATATTGAATTTGGCATCCACAATATCTGACTGATCATCTAACTGCTGTTTAGGATCGCCATTGCTTATCATAGATGGACTTGTTGTCAAATTCCGGTTATTTGTGTGGTTGTCGTATGTATAACACCTTTCATTGAATTTAATTATTGTTATTAATATATGAAACAATTATATTTCATTACATTATTCTACTAACACCGCTTACTCATAACGATAGTTATTAGATTTCTTCGATCAAGTTTCGAATTGAATACAACAAATCAAAGCGATATTTAAAAAAAAAAATCTATTAACTATCGTAAAAGTTAAATAATATGTTGTACAGTAAAATAAAATTGTTGTGTGTTATTATATAAATAAATAATGTAAAAATCTGTTCAGATCCTTAGCGACCGAACATTTTAAGATAATTTTCTTTTATTGACAAATTTATGTATTAGAATTTCGATCTTAAAATTAAACACCTGAATTATACAATTTAAAATTCTGATTGTAGCAGCAGATTTCTAACAAAAAAATCTACTTTTATGTCTCCAAGAAAATTCTTAATTACACCATAGCATTGCAATTTTAATGGAATTATCTACGTTAAACGAAATAAGTTCAGATAATTTTATTTAAAAAAAAAAATCAGTTATGATTATGATTGACAATACCTTCAATTTAGCTGTTGCAGATCGGTAAGTTATTTAGATTTCAGCTAAGAAAATATTTAGTTGTCTTTGGTTTACATTAATAATTGGTTATTTATTGTAAAAAAAACAAATATAGTTGCCAATATATTTTTTATTAGTAAACATTATTTGTTTTCAACGTGACATTCTAAATATTTCAAATGATTCCAAATGAGAATTTAAAAATTTCATATCTATTTTTTATCTGGCCTATAGATGCGACGAAATGTTTCACTTATAATCACATTGCATTGTCAGAAAATATTGTTTGATTGACAGTAAAATAGGAAAGTAATTCAAATATTTGATTGGAAAATTAACATGTTTCTTGTAACTCCAAAAATTGAAAAAGTGAATAACGATCAGATTAATATATAAAATTACTAACAAAATTTAAAAAACAATAAACCTAAAATTGTATTATTCTTCAGAAATAATACGAGTCAAATGATAAATATTAAAAGCAAAATAAAAAAAAAAAAAAAATACCAAAACCATAAAATAATATTACATTATGATCCTAAAATATTGATGGAGCAAATTATATACTACGAAACAGTACAACACACATTTATTTTGGTTCATTTATTACGAAAACCAACATTCAAAAGACTGTTTTGCTTAGGGCCATTCTTTCAATAAAGGTTTAACGTAAACTGAGTTTAACTTTAACAGACTAACATCGGACGTTTAAGTTAATCTCATTATAAAAACAAAGTGTTGTATATAAATAAAACCAAGTTTAAAATCGTTTGAAAAAATGATATAAAGTTAAACTTAGTTTATTTGAAATCTAGTCGAAAAACTAAAAAATGTATATTATTCTATTAATATGTTTTTGAACTTTAAGATATGTGTCTGATATGGTTTTTAGATATGAAGTAGCAGCTCCTTTTTTTTGATATGCCAGATATGTTTTGTGCAAACATATCTTATGAAATATGCGCATTGTGATATGTTTTTGGTATTTTGTATATTTGTCAGAAACATATCACAATCATTCATACTAGAAACATATCTTGAGCTTATTTCACGGGATATATTTGCACAAAACATATCTATAAACATATCAGAAAAAGGAGCCGCCACATCATATCTAAATAAGGCAAATATCGCAAAGTTCAAAAACATATTAAAACCATATATCTCTTTTTTAGTTTTTCGACTAGGGAACTGACATTTAAAATGAGTTTAAGTTAATTTGAAAAAATGGCCATTAATCGTTTATAATTTTTAATGCAATTCTACTTGTTAAGAAATTCTATATATAAACCATAGACACATTAGTTTGGTAACAGTGAAAATTTAAACAAACACTCAGCTACACACAATATCCGTTGTGTTATAAGCAACACAACTTCACAACATCAATATATTAAAATTAGTTTATAATGAGTGTAGGTTCACTGGGTATTACATTGTGTAATAAAATTTTACGATAAAATTTAAGCAATATGATGTCCACAAATGCTATATAAATACTATAATCAATTATATGATAATAATACTATTATAATAATAAATAACACATTTAATTGTTTATTTTATATCAAAAAAAAGAAAAATTTACCTTACAAATCATATTACAAAACGCACAGGAACTTACATAAAGTCACGACGCTTCACATAGCTTGGTGACTTTTTGTAAGTTTACGTAAGTTTATTTCTAGTAGGATTTGGACGGTAAATTCTTCTTTTTTGATATAAAATAAACAATTAAATATGTTATTTATTATTATAATATTATCATATAATTGATTATAGGTATTTACATGGCATTTCATGATGTCATATTGCTTAAAATTGTATTACATTTTATTACATAATGCAATACCCAGTTAACACACTCAATGTTTGTTAAAATGGTAAATTTAAATAAAATCCAAACCAAACAAAAACAAAATAAAGGGGAGAAAATCATTTACCATTTGTTACTCTTTTGCCATGTTATTATTTTAGTCCTGAAAATTGACATTTTGAAGAATACAGTTTGGGTTTAACATTAAATTCAATAAACAAGGACAGGCAATTTGTCGTTACTTTTGTCAGTTTTTTTTTTTTTAAAAAAAAATCTTTAATTGTATTAAAATACCATATATTAGTTCAATTTAATTCAATTATGTGAAATTAAGATATGACGATTAAGCAATTTCTCAATAAAATAAAATTGTTTATATTAAGCATTTATAAACAAAATTAAATGTTAAATATTAAATATCATAGCAAATATTATTTTTATCAATTTTAATACAAATAAACATTTTTTAATAAAAACTTTAAAACTTATTGCATATTTAAATTTGAATATGTGTCCAATCATCATTCATAAATAAAAATTATATAAAACAGAGATTATGTGAAATACAGACATTGCTGACAGAATGTATTTTAATGAACTGAATGGAATTTATGTGACTTAAAGGAAATTAAATAAACAAAACAAAAGCAAATAAAACATATATATAAGAAACTTCCAAAGAAGTGGACATAGACGAAACAAATATAAATAAGCAATTCTAATTTGAACGGATTTCTGATTAAATATTCGTATATATGAATAAATATTCGGTTTTTGAAATCTTAGAAGTGAAGATTAAAGTAGACGTTTGGTATTTGAAACAGAAGAAAGAACAATTTAAAGAGAAGTAATATGATACATTTAGATTTTCGTTCCTCTTACCGAGCTATTCCATAGTTTTTAAGTGCATATGTGTTTGTCATTTCTAAATTTGCTTCAGATAGTACATTTGCTGTATGCTTCTTTTCTTTGTGATGATGGCGCGATGGTATCAATAAATGGCCGTATGAAAGTTCTTGACCATTTTCACCTTTTTCAATACCAAGTAAATCAAATGCGTCAAATGCAGTATCATTAATGGCTGATAATGGTCGTGGACCAGATGTATTTCGGCGTCGTGCTCCTTCTTTACGTAGCTCAATGCTGCTTGATTTATTTTTCTATTTTCAATTTTTAATTTAATATAAATATTTGAAAAGATATAATTACCGTCCACTGTTTTTGTTGTTTTTTGAATAAGGAATATTAGAGAACAAATAAAATGGCACGTTATTGGTTACCAGAACAATACGATCATCTTTAAAATTATGGCTTCGATTTGATGGCATAACATGTTTTATTTCACCTAGTTGAAGATCGTTAATCTGAACATTTCGTACTACACGACTACCATGCAGACTTTCGGTGCTACTTAAATCGCTACATTTTTTTTCATCGCCAAGACCAATTGCGCGTTTAGCTGCTGTTGAAGAATTTGGACGTCCGGAAGCTGAAAATAGACGTACTCGTAGTTCTCCTGGTACTGATGAAGGTTCCTTTGGCTTATTATATGTTGCAGTTCTAAAAATAAAAATGATTCAGCTTTCACAAAAATGCCTTCAAACAAAAAACACTAAATGAATGAAAAACTACCGATCACGCATAGGAGTCGAAAACAATTTCATTTTCGCGCTATCTGAATCTGAACTTTCTGACTTACGATCTGGACTTTTACCATCATTTGATCGTATCCCTCTCTTTGGCTTTCTATTTTCACAATCATCAGCACCATTATCATTATAAAAGAAATTTCCTTTATCGCAACAGCCTCCACATTCATTCTCTTTTGTTTTTCTATTCATTAATAATCCCCATTTTGTATCGCGATGTGTTCCATCCATAGAAATATTCGATAAAAATGCAACAGCCGCTAATCTACGTCTTTGCCGTGCTTTGTTTAGAGCATTTGCATTAGCCATTTCTCTAGATTCTTTTTTCTTTTGTTTCTTTTTATTTGGTTTTTCTTTTTGGTATAGTTACCTGGGAAAGTAATGTGTCAGTATTACTTTTATTAAGCTAATATTCAAAACTGTTACCTATTTTATATCATTTATATTAATTGTATAAGTGAATATTTATCAAAGTGTCATTTTGGCACAAATATACATTTTTTAATTACTTTAATAATTTTTCGTGCCAACACATAAACTGGATTCTTAAAAATAATTTGCTGTTCACTTATTTTTAATAATTAATATTCTATCTTATTCTGGATAACATTTATTGTGAAGACATTCAAGAAAATAAACTAAATACTAATTTGACTTTTTGGATTATATGTATTACTTATTAATAAAAGATAAAAATAACTTTAATTTATTTATTATATTTATCCCTTATGTAATTTACAACTAACTTTAAATAATGCTAAGTTCTCATTGGACACAGGATCAAAGTATACTTATTTATATTGGGCGGCCCAACCTCTTATTCACAACTTCACTTGTCATACCTATAATAGGAGTGTATTTCTCACTATTATTTTCTTACATAAGTTTAAATGTAAAACTAAGCGAAGTGAAACACCATTTCTTGATTATAGTTTGGAGAGTATTAATGGTAGTAATTTTAAAATGTGAAAACATAATAATCCCTTAGAATAATTTTTCAACCTCTAAATATTAATTTGGCAAGCTGTTTTTTTTTTGTATGAAAAATATGCTGTCAGGCACAAGTTCAAAAAAACTTCCGCGGTTTACTTATGAGTAGTCTACTCATAATTTAGTATTGAACTATCAAACAGGACAGCAATAATTGCTTGACATTTATAGTAGGTTCTAGACATGGTATAACAAACATAAGGTATGATCTAGCGCAGCTCATGTTTTACTTTGTTTACATTTGAAATGTCAGTCAGAG
>JAABKK020015745.1:0-20649 GCA_011634745.2 Catotricha subobsoleta
ATGCAGTTCACAAAATTTCCTATTTTATTCTCTGCTTTATGGATATGGAAAAGAAAAATCCAAATGATAAAATGATATTGAACTGTCTCCTTGGTGATATTCTATTTGATATTTCATAATATACTTTAGTTATTTTTTTTTTATCAGTATACACAATACTGAATGCTGTATTATAAAAAATAGTTGGAATTTTAGTTAACAAATTTATGTTAAATATTTAACATATAATTTTCTTCTTATTCGATGGGTATTTCTTAGTTTAAATTGCAATTGCATTGTTATGTATCATTCAAGACAAACAAATATAATTATAATTATTACAATTTAAAAATATGAAATTTTTTCATTGATGGATAATTGGATATAATACATGCCATATTCAATTATTGAATTTCTAGGAAATTGTAGTAGAGAAAATTAATTGAAACATGAGAATCTTCAAGAAATGTTATTTTGCAGATTATCTACACAAATAATATATGAAATTTGCAATGTACTTACCTACCCGTAACATTTACTCCATTTTTAAAATTTCTACAAAATGTTTCGTTAAATTTATTTTCGTTCGCAGAATGTAAATAGAATCCATTCTGATTCTAATTTATTTTGAAATTTATGATTTTTGTGGAAACACACGCGATGGCCTTTAAACATTTTCAACCCGACCAGCCCAACAAAATTTATTGTTATTGTAAATATAAGTACATAAAGTAAATGGCCCAAAATACACACATCTAGGTGACCACATAAGGTACTACTTCAAATAATATTTTTTAAAAAGCAAATTGGATTTTGCAGTTAATTGAGCGCAAAATGGCTTCTATAAATAGGTAATGTTCGTTGTTTGGTTTATTTATAAATAAATTTTCTTTTTGCGAATAAATAAACAAAAAGTATTGTGTTAAATTGGTATCAGGAAGAATGAAAGATATATGATTCCTTTAATTATTTGAGTTCTTTATAATAAAAATATGGACCCACATCGAATTAAAGTTAAACCATACAGGACCCAATATTAATATCAGTCTCGAAATGTTCTAAAACCCGTTTATTTGCGAGCCTAATGTCTCGTTTATAGACCGTATATCACAACGCACATACTTGATGATAGTCATATCTCATATGTATGAAATATGATTATCATAGTGAGGGAGATGAAAAATAAAAACCTAATGAATGTTAATGCTTGAAGTGTTCTCTTTTTTAATTGTAGATTTGTAGTATGATTATCGGCAACGTACGTAGTGTATAAATGGTTTAGTCTATACCTTTTGTTTACGATTTTATACACGGTTATTGGTCTATAAACCGTACCTATATAGACGAGATATTAGATTAGATTACGGTTTCAATTGACCATTTTACACTGTTGTCTAAAAATACCTATTGGTAGAGAGATAAAATTAAATTCCTTAAATTAAAATAATGCTCTTGGTCAAAATTGATCGACTAACTCGTAGTTATTTTAAAAAATATTGCTTACTCGGACCTGACAACTGCTCGATAATATTGAATGTGTGAAAAATAAAATTATGCGTTCGTTTTTAATTCATAAATTTCAAACTTTGTGAAACGTTATTTACTTATCTCGAGTTATGATTAATAGAACACCTTTTCGTTTCATTTATTTAATTTTTATTCTATCCATCATCAAAGATTGTTTTAATCACAACTCAAGATAAAAAATTATAGAAGAAACAAGCAATTCAGTTTTGGCAGCTAAGAAAGGGTAAACTGAAGTTATATGCTCTCGACAAACTGCATAAGTGGTTTTAGAGTTTAAGAGAGATTGTTACATAAAAATAAAACCATATTCATTTCAAATTTTTTTTTTTTTCGTCTGACAGTATTTTATATATATTTTAAGATAATTTGAAAAGATAAAATGAAACCACATTTTTTAAAATTTTATTATGACTATAAAATATTTTATATAAAAGTTTTTTTTTTTTTTTTTTAAGTTTCAAAGTAATAATTAATAACAAATCTTCCACATTCCTTCATATCTCTCTAAATTACAACCACATTCCTGAACGTCCCTTCACAACTCTCCAGATCCCTCCAAAGTTCAGTTTAAATAATTCCTTTCTTGTTTAGAAATGAATCAGGACGATTTGTTTTTTTTTAAAAAGCTTAACTCTGATTAGATATTGGTAAAAATAAATATGAACTGAATGCAAATACATAGCTATACCTATTCCATTTGATTTTTGAAATATATGAATTACATAAAATATTGGGATATCATACTTTTTCAAAGAGGCCATAAAATAATAAATAAATGTTGTTAAAGAGGACTTTTGGGCATAACTAATACTTTTATTAATTAAATAGAATGTACAACGTTTCGGCAAATTCGTTGCCATCTTCACTTACAATATCTAAAAACGTGAAAATAATTTTGTAGCAACAACCATAAGATAAAATTACATTATAAGAAAATATAACTTACAAATTAAAACTACACAATTATTTTAAAAAACATTTTGATAACTTTATTAAATAGTTTCCAATTAGAAAATAGACTTTACATCAATCAAATCAATTTGACATTAACAATATACATGAACATTACGTAATAATTACTGAACTAAAATTGACTACGTATTATTTCAATAGAGCAAAATACTAATATTTTTCAAATTACCAATATGTTGAGAAATTCGTTTTGAGGGCCAACAGCCCTCTATAACAATATTTATTGGGCGCTCAAAGACGCTTACTTCGATCGTAGTAAAAATAGGCGATTATATTATTTTTAGAAAATTGAAATATTTTAACCAATCAGTAGAATAACACTAAAGGATCTAAGAACAAGAACAAAATTTAATCTAGCATTATAATAATACTATAGTACATTAGCAACTTTATATTTATTTAAAAGTACGGAATTCAGACCATCGAAAATATCTATGTATTATTATTTCATACACACAATCCCTACTTACTACTCGTAGTTTCAGTATAAAATACAATGAGGCTTTTTATATGAAATAGCAAATTCTTTCCACCATCAGGAAATTTTTTCTATATTCACCGCTCAATTTAGTGAGTTTTATTTTAATACATTTTCACAACATCGCGTTTGTACTAAATTATGAAGATGACTAAATATATGAAATTTATATATTACTGAAATTGTACAAAAATGAATTGTCCAAAAATGACTCACGTATTCTTTTTAATCATATACGTATAATAAAATAGATTTTAATAACATCATTTTTCACTATTCATGTAATATAAATATAAGAACAATTTCCTTGTCGCAATATGGTTTTTAATGAACCTGTCCAAATGTTCAAATCGTAAATGCATATGTATTACTATAATGTTGTCCCCTTCGTCGTACATGTGGTAAGAAAGATAAGCGCATTAGCGCACTATAGGGCGTTTTTGTTTAACAATTCAACCTATTATTAAAGTTAGAATCAGTATGACATTACCAATATTAACGAAATAAAAGCACAAAAAAAAAAAAACAAATTATAACAAGTAAATCCAGCAATTATTATTACTTGTGTTGTGCGTACTACATTACTACGATACATTATTTTGAAAATCATACCAAACACGTGTGCTAACTAAAAGAAATGAATAACATTTTGAGGGTATAATAGAAAGTGTCCAACTACCTATATATACGTTATCCGTTACACCCGTACACTACACACTTCCTATATAAGGTTAAACTAGCATTTTTATGGCGCTTCGATAGCATTCAAAATAGAACTTTATCATTTTGGTTAAAAATTAATTTTATTCGTTTGTATGAATTAAGCAGAATATAAATTCATTTTAGAAACAGAATTTACAGAATCATCGCTCTTAATATATTCATTAATGGATTGGCTATTAATTAAAAACAATTAGAATACATTTCGCTCTTTGTTCATATTTTAATTCACCAGTTAATTTGACAATGAGGGTGGTAATTTTAAACACGAATTGTAAAAATTGACAGATTTTTGGGGAAAATAACTTTGATTTTGTATGATTTATTCTGATTTTTCTTCAATTCAATATGATTCAATATTTTAATATTAATTCCATAATATCCATGGATTTTCATTTATTCGTCTTTAAAATTACCACCCTAAGAAAATAGTAAAAGAAAAATGGAATTCAATCAAAAAACAAAATAAAAACAAAAAAAAGAATAAATAAATGTGAATATTGACACTGTAATTGGACACTTTATTTTTCGTTTGAAAGTAGAGACCTACTTAATTTGTTATTTTCATCCTATCTCATCTCATTTCATTTATTTTAGCACACTTGTTTGCGTAGATAAATGTTTTTGGGAGACAGATTGACAGGATCACGTGTTAGGGGAATCGCGATGTTTTATTTCAGCAATGAGATTGTTCTCTTATTTCTATATCCTTCGTATATTTTTAGGTTTTATTTACTAGAAAGCGATTGCAAATACAACAGCAGAAATCACAGTATCGTGGATCGTGTTTCAATTTCCCAATACATTATAACATAAGCATTGTATTACATAAATTGTGGAGGCTGTTTGCTGGTGTTGCACCGAGAGATGAAGAGTATACAAACAAGTGTGCACTTTTGTTTGTTAGCTATTTGTTTGTTATCTTGATATATATTTAATATACATGCTGCAGTTGGTAGTTGGTACACTATATTATAAACGACATCAGACTTTAGTGTTTTGTTAATTTCGAAAAGATTGGTTATTGTTATTAAAATTAATCAAATTTCGGGGTAAAGCAAATTGTAATGCTAAAAATGTTTTATTTTAATGAATGTACATTAATATCAAAAAGTTAGTTAAATTGCATTAAAAAATTCACAAATTGTATTGTAGGCAATTTTTGCATCAAATAAAAAGTTACAGAAAAGTAAAATTCACTTGGTAACAGTCTAGAAAAATTACTTGCTTTAGCAGCCGACGATAGAATGGAGAAAAAAGAAACGAATTGAAATTATTTTGTTCTTTCCATCTTAAAAGTTTCCTTCAATATACAAAACATAATAAAAACTTTTTACAGACTTTATACATTTGTAAATTGGGAAGTAGATGTTTTGTGAAATAGTAATAAAATATCAAAATGTTCGGTTTAAACTTAAAAACTACGCTGTAGTTTCCTCATCATGGTTTTCTTTCTTTAGCCACAAATAAATTTTATCTCTATATTGTGGATATAATATTTATGTTATTGTCTACCACAACTGTTTAATGCACTTGAAGTTTGCTTCTTCTTTTTACTATTATTTTTACTTTTCTGCAATGAATTAGTATTTAACAAACCATTTATATGCTTTTCTCTTACCCTGACTCTGTTTTGTGTGTTTTAAAATAAGTTGATATTATTTGTTTTAATATTGTTACTTTGTAAACATTTTTTGTTACAAATATAAACATAAACAACTTCTATTTTCGGAAAAGAGCAGTAATATATGTGAGCAGAAATTAAAACAATAACCAAAAACCTAATGATGAAAATCTTAAACTTTGACACTATATATTTTATGTTTAAGTTTTATATAAGCCTATTTTCGATTTTCGCTATCACCAAACAATAAAAGCAAGCATTAAAAACAAAAAATAAATAAATGGATAACAATGAAAGCAACATTACATTAACGTTGATAAATGTAGAAATATTGATGGTGGAATAAGCCGTCGAAGACAGTTTAATTAATCAACCTTTTGTCACAACAAAATAAAAAACGAGAAAAATAAGTATAAAAGTATAAAGAGAGATAATCATCATAAAACATTCAATTTATCTAAAAAAATAATAATATCGAGGTTGTAAAAATATATTTCCGTTTCTTCCTTTCTATTTTGTGAATTATTATTAAGACTTAAGTTATCATAATTTTACATCGACATTTTGAATGAATGACGATAAGCTTATTTTCAGCGGAAATATGTTTTTATGAAAAGAAGCACACTAAATTTTAATGTCGTAGATATAAACAGTAAAAACGTGAACAAAGAAAATTTATAATAAGTTTTGAAGCTCGAGCAAAATTCTTTTAGCCTTTTTTTTTTCATACCTTCAATTTTACTTGACAGGGATGACTATTTGTATTCTGACACAACAATTAATTTTGATGGAAAAATATTCGTTTCGATATTATATCTACATTTTATCTCCACCTTTTGATTCGGACAATAAATGATGTTAAACAATAATAGAATAAAATATTCGTATAATAAAATTGTTACACTACACAAAAAAAAAGAACAAATTGCTGTCGCAATTATATTTTTTAGGGCAGTTATATTAAATTTGAAAGTGAATTTCAAATAGCTGCATTATTTATTTATTTTTCCTTACTCGAAATGAAACTACATATTAGTATTAGTATCTCTTAGTGATACACCAAATAGTTCTTGAATGGAGAACATCTTCTGCAGAACGACGAGTCTGGGCTAATAATTATTTCAGAACCAAATTTTATTTCATTGACCTTAATGTAATGATTTTAATTTATAAAATGAAAACAACATGATGCCGAACTAGATAAATATTAAATATGTACATGAAATACACGATCAGCCATTACAAAATCAAAATGAATTTCGGTTACATCAATTTAAAAAAAAAAATGCTTCAAGAAACAATATTTTTTTATATGTATAGCACTCAATCTTTTTATCTTTTTAATAAACTGCCAAATAATGTTAAAGAATCTTTAACAGTGAACATAAAATAAGATGCCATGACAATATAATAAATAATAATTTAAATATAATGATATGTTATGTCAAATACATATAAGTACCAAATAACTAACTAAATAAAATGTGATATATCAGTATATTTTAAATTGATTAAAATTATGTTTTTAGAATAGTACCTAGTATATATTGTCGTAATAAATAGAATTAAGGAGATCTAACATGGATCTGAAAAGCTTACAAAAAGGAATCAAAACTCCTTTTATTTCTAATTCAAGAATATTGAACATCAATTGCAACTCCTGCTTAAGAGAAGAAAAACAATAAAATCTCCGCATATATATGCGGAGATTCAAATATCTTCGATACAAGTACTTTAAAATTAAGATACAAGTTATTTATTATCTTGTATCTGTATTTGGGAAAGATTTAGGTTATTGATCATGTAACTTGTATTTTTTAACAAAGTTATATTGAAAAGATACAAGAGTTATTTTTTAAGATACTTTCAAAATATATTTGTTTTATGTGAAATAAAAACCTTCGTTTTAATATTTTGCCATAAATTCTTATATTTACTTATTACTTGCAGGTTAAGCATCAAATCACAAAATCGTCTAATTTTAATTCAAAAATGTCTCTTGCGTATTTTTAGAAGAAAAGTATTTAAAAAGTATATTGAAGTTATAATAGTCGCTTTTTTTTATCTTAACTCTATAGCGAAAATCTGAATAATTTGTGTAAGTAAATTTGAAAAAGTAACATAGGCTAAGATTTTTTAAAAAAAATCGCGTTGAGTCAGCTGTAAAACACTTACAAAATGATTTCGTTCAATATTTCTAAATTAGTTATAGATATTTCTAAATTTGATGGACCTCCTTAAAAACGTAAAAAAGAAAATCAATATTGAACTGCATTGTATCAATAAAGTTTCAAATTTTCTAAAAAAAATAAAAAAAGAAACAGATACTCTGCTGCAACATATAAGATTTTCCTCATCGTCTTGTAAATATCTACAAAGGCAACAATAAATTACTTATAGCACTTATTTCTCATTCCTATAAGATTAAAATTTTCGTATTTATATACACCATCCAAAAAACCAAAATATAACATACATAAGGGAATATTTGATTCGAAATCGAAATCGTTTGAAGTGATATCAAGCAAGAAATTAATTGATATTGGTTTATATATTATTTGGTACACTTAAATTCAACTTAGTGTATGTTACGTTATTAGAATGGAGAGCATCTCTTCTAGTTCGTGTGTAGTATATGGTATAGTATATTTGTATGGTATATTATATGTGAGTACCCTCCTTGTATAGCCACATTTTATATAAGGTTAACGCTTCTGTGAATAATCTGATGAAAAATGTACTCATGTACGTTATATTGGAATGTTTCAGAGAAGGAAAATCTAATATTTGGTAAATCATATAATCAAAGACATGCCAAAATTTAGTTTAAACGAAAATGAAATAGATCGAAACATTCGTAAAGGTTTGAATTGAGGTTACGAATTGCGATGGACATTCATAGGTTTGCTTTTAAATTGGTTTCACGTGACATAGAAAATAAATGAAATATTTTTTATGTGGAAATAAAATTCTGATATGCTTTATATTGCATTCAAGTAAACGTAAGGCTGTAACTACTGTTTCTTGTACTACGCTATTTCAAATTTCTGCCAGTTGATTGGATTTTTCAACAACTTCTTAAAAGAATAGATCGTAAATATTTTAGTTAAATGAATTACAAGAGAGGCGCAATAACGAGGCATCTAAAATATGACTACATTTGTATGAAAACGTTCATAAGAACATTATAATTATAATAAAAGAGCTATATAGCGCAAAACTGAAAAGTCATCTCACAAAGTTTTACATTAAAAACCAAAAGCAACGATTAACTAGATAATTTTTGCTGCAAATATTGATCTTGTATTTTTTTTTTTTTATTTAGATAATGGTTTTGATTAAAAATATTCAACATAGATTTGTAAGATATTAACAGTTGTAATAATGCATTAAGAATTTGCATGTTCTTGAACAATAACTAACAAATTGTTAAACATTTATCTTAACGAACAGGAGATATGTACTAATAGCTTAGCTATATTTATTTGTTGCAGTACATATTTTTATCAATCTAAATGTTAAAAATTAAAAATTCTGCTCACGTTTATCATATCACACATCCAACAGAGGGCATCGTATAAAAAAAAAGAAAAAATATTTAATACATTCCCCAGTGATTTCTATCTTTCTATCATTCTATAGTTTGGCAATACCATTGGGACTACGTTCAATATTCGCAGAAAATTATATCCAAATACGATTCATTGAGCCTATAATATGCCCTCGATATTTGAGGATTTGCATGAACCATAATATTAGCTATTATCTCAAATTGCATCTTCTTTTCTATAATAAATGCACAATATTCTTCTAAAAGGGGAAGAGCATATGGGGAGCAGAAAGCAAATGAATGTAGGAATGTCATTGCTGTATCCCTTGTATGTTATTAAGAAATTTATAGAACATAAATAGAAGGAATGCATATATTAATGTTCTATGGTGAGTTATATTTAGTTCTTAATGACGAATGCTAATACTTTATTAAGAGAATGTCTTTTTTTTTATTTTGAATTAGAGGGTTGATGATAAAGTGATGAATTTATTTGTTACTTCACAATGTATTATACACTTTTTTCCGTTCTAACCCTCTAAGTACTGTGTAAACTGTATAATAATAATATATTTGGTAGGTAAACCATTTGGGGAAATTAAATGGAAATTTTATGATGTAATGTGGTTTCAGTGATATTAAATGTATGTTTATGGCGAGCATATAGATTGTTGATAGAATAAAATGAGGGCTATTTTAAAATTTATAGGGGAATAACATATAATTTTATAACCACTTTAATTCGTCACTTCAATTCTATTTAGCATTTTATTAAGATTGATCGATTGAAAATAATTTTTGTAATTCATTGGAAGTTTTTGGTTAATTTTCATTATCTCCAAATAAGTATTTAGTTCATTTTCATTATTGAACATTTATTTCAGAATAGTTTCATTTCATATATATTTGATTCATTTGTGATGAAGTAATTTAAGAAAAAAAAAACAAACAAACAAACAAACAAAAAAATAATCTTTCTAAATGTGACTATGTTTACCATTTTAAATTATAAGTCTGTTTACTGATTGCATAATAATGATTGATGAAAATTTAAATTTAAATCTTTCTATTTACATTGTTATTTTCATTTCATCAAAAATTTACAATACTATACAAATTTATAACAGAGTACAAATACACTAAACAAAATTAAAATCAAATTTTCGTCACTTTGGTGAAAATCAAATAACTTTTGTCACCTTGTATGTTGAAACGTTCTAAACATTTGTTTTGTTTTGTTTTTCTGAAAAAAACGCGGTTTCAAAAATAATTTGTTATTTTTCATTAAGTGGATGTAGTTACCTACACTACCTATAGTGTTTTCGAATACAGTACCGCATAGTATACATATAATTTATAATAATATGTATTCTATACCTATATATAGTATAGGTACATATTAATTTGTTCTCTGAGCTAAGACTTGTGGTACGTATCTTTACTACATGAAAATTGAATACTGACTACGTAACGTTACGTGCATCATTATTATTGTTATTGTTATTTTTTTTGTTTGTTTTTAATAATGCACCCCAAAATATTATTTAACAACAACAAATTGAATGCACCTAGCATTTGGTTTAATATAATATATCAATGCGTAACGTTGCCTACATATATACGCACGCAGACACAACATTACCTACCTAGTAAATATGCGAATATTCCCCATTTTATTTAATGAATGAATACCTATCGATTCTTTCTAAAATAAAATGCAGTCTGTTCGATTTTTGTATACCTAAATATTTTAGTAATAAAACTGAATTTATATCAATTTTCTTTCTTTTTTTTTGTATTTAATAATAAAATGGCCGTCACTTTGGTTATTACATATTTAATTAAATAGTTGGTGCTCTTGAAGTATATATTTTGTTAATGGTATCATTTATTGTACCAGAACTTTAATTCTGAACATGCACTATTTATCAAAAAAAAATCTTAGTTTGTTTAATTTTACCAAATATATAGTCGTGAGGCACTTTTATTCTCTACATTAATAAATATTAAAAACCATTAATAAATATTATTATTTTTAATTTTTTCAATGTAGTACTTACAGGGATAGTGATTCTTTTCCTTTTATTTTTATGTTCATTTTTGCTTTTTCTCTGAATTGAGTGTACGAATTTTGATAATTTTTGTTATAATCTGTTAAATTAAAATTTAAAAAAAAAGCTAGGAATGATTATTATCTCTGTTGATGAATTTAATAATTGCAAAAATAAAGTTTTGTTCCTATCTAATTGGCAGGTTGTTGTTTTATGTTTTCTATTTTAAATACGATGAATAAGATTAGTAGAAATATCAGAAATATATATATATTTTTTTTTATATCAATTTCTTTTGTAAAGCGTAAAACAAAAAGATGTTCTTTAAAACAAAATCTCTGACAAGATATTATATTAGAATAGATAATAAAACTAAATTAACTTTAGAAAAACAGAACAAATTTCTGTTCTTTAATAATAAAAACGCTGGGATAATATTCATACTTTATTATTACATATAAGCTTTTTATGGAGATGTCGGATTATGATGAATAGCGAGAAGCTGTACATGTATATTTTTACAGTTTTACGAAAATTTACCCTACAAATTTTTTGTCTTCAAAATATATTTTTTCATAAAAATAAACTGCTTCGGATTATCCAAATAATAAATATTGGATAAGCCCAAAAAAGTTTGTTTCTATTAAATATCCGATCGCTTTTTTTTTAAATAACCTACAGCAAGTATTTTTTTTTAAAAAGAAATTCAAGCTAAAAAGAATGATTTTTCATATATCTAGTATAAATATTTGCTTTGTCTCGACAACTCAATACGTTGACTAAAAACATTTTCAGATATTTTAAGGGAAAGGTCCACTGGAAATATATTTCTAATATATAAATCATAAGAACAAGAGATGAAGTCCACATCAATTAATTGATAACGATTTTATTCTAGATTCAATAGTTATTCTATTAGTCACCGATTGAAACTTATGTTTGGATATTTTGTGAGAATCAATGTTCTCCATTTATTCTAAATATAGTCACTAGTCGAATATATCGTAAAATTGAATTTATTATTAAAAGTTTCATCTCAAATAAGCCCAATAGTTTTGAAGGAAATTGAATAAATCAGTTTTGTGACCTTTGCCCTTATTTAGGAAGGTTGGTAAAAACCGTTTTTTTTTCCAAAGAATTGTTTTTTTTTTTTTAAAGTAGGTATGTATTTGAAAAAGATAGTCTATTATATAAAAATAAAAAAAGCAAATAGAAATCCGTAATATCATATTTAGTATTTGTTCATTTAAAGCCTTGTAGACTTTAACGAGCTTTTAGACCTTTTCTGGTACTAAGTTGCTTCGTAACAGACCAGATGTGCGTACAATTAAAAAAACGATTTCTTTTGTTCGTCACGAATAGTGTTGCAACTTAAGTTCACATTTCTGTTTCACAATAATCCACTATTTTTATGCAAATAAATCATTACAGATTTGTTTGCCGAATACACCCATCGTAAAGGCGTCAACATCTTTAATTTTGTACCACAAATTACAAGATACAAATTCCGGATAATTTTGTTGAAATCACTCATGAGTCATGAGCTTTTTCCTGCTTTTACTGGGAATCGTATTATTTTCTATGAGATTTCGTGGATATGTTAAAAAAGGCAATGCGTGAAAATAAATGCTCCATTGCTTGATGAAATATATTTTCAATATCATTATAATAAATATAGAGATTTTCATTAAGTAGTAACTCTAACCATACGTCGCACAAGATTCTAGATTAAATAATTTATTCAATGCATTCAAACTATTCTTTATTGACAGCATTAATAATATCTATTGGGTTTTATTTCTTTAAATAGTTTTTTATTTTATTTATTTTAAAAAAAAACCATACAGTTTTAACCGGTTTTTTTCAATGATTGGAAAAAATCGGCAAACCCTGATTATACAAAAATTAAATAATAAATAGGTAATTAATAAATTGATTAAATTATGTTTATGAGATTTAAATTTTACGACATTCAAAACAATAAAAGTAAACAAGTGAAATCGTGACTCCTTATATTATTAATCATACTAAAACCAATCAATTTTACTGATGTCAATAATTTTGGATTATGTTTGCTTCAATATTAAAATACTCACTACATATTATACGAAATTCAGAATCTAATTAATTTCGTTTGTGATATTAAAATATTCTCAAAAGTTTTATTAACTTTTGTGGACGCGTCTTTATTATCCAATTTATAGATCTGGAAATGATTGATTTATAGTCCAATATAAAAATTGTGAAACATAAAAATATATAAGGGGATTAAATAAGTACACTTAAGTGTTGCTTTTATGAGTCAACATTTACTTTAATAGTTTATAGTTTAGGGATTATTCATTTTTAGTCATAAAAAAAATATTAAGCAATTACTAATTTGATTTAGTTTTTCCTTCATTATTAAAAAAAAATAAAGCATTGTGGTTTCGTATATTTTTTTTTACCACTTGGGCTTCTTTTATTGACTGACCAAAAAACGAAGAATTATAATCCCTTCAAAACATACATGTTTTCATTTTAAGCCATGTTAGTATTTGATCGTGGGATCCAATTTAGTGGTAGAAGGTTCCAACCTTTTTTTAATTGCTGAGGAATGAATGGACAAATCTAATTGTAAACAATCATATTTTTAAGAGAATAAGATTCATCAGCGGCCTTTGGTTACTTGATGATTAATATCCTACTACTAAAACCTGAAAAAAAAACACTTTTTTGGAAGTTAGTATTCTTAACAAAAATAAAGCACCAATCCTTTTCCACTTTGTCTTTAATTTTAATGAAATATTTTTAAATATTAATTTAAAAATGTAGAAAAATAATGAAGGAAAATATGAACAGATCTTAAGTTTTATGAATATTGCACCGATCTTCAAATTAGCAATAAACAAATTTTGAAAGATTTACATAGAAGCAAATCCAAGGTATTAAACCTTTATTTTTTTTTTGTCATTTTATAAACCGAACCCTAAAGGTCGATTTATGTTTGTTAACATCTGCAACGAAATCATTGCGCTTTCGAAAATTTGACATATTTTGTATTAAGAATCTGTCCAATTTTTGCAAACACAATGATTTTGTTGAACATTAACTGAACATGTTCACAAACATAAATCTAAATCAGCCTAAAGTTTTTCATTTTAAGAATCGAACCGTTAATTTTAGATCCAAGATTCGAACCCTTTTTTTTATTTCAAGAACCGAACCCTCAGGGTTCTCCACTCTGTTGTCTATGTGAATTATTGTAAAAATTTATTAATATGTATGGTATTGATGGTTTAGATAACAAATATATATTATAGGTACCTAAAAACATAATTTTACTTATCACTTTCCTTTGAAATTTAAGCATAAAGTAAATTCAAAATACAAATAATAAAATATACCTATTAAAAATTTAATTAAATATTATAATACTGCTGAAAAAATATTAGATTATAACACATAAAAATATAGAACATGTTATTACAATTGTAACACAAAAAAAAATTAATAA
This sequence comes from Catotricha subobsoleta, assembly GCA_011634745.2. Classification (NCBI taxonomy): domain Eukaryota; kingdom Metazoa; phylum Arthropoda; class Insecta; order Diptera; family Cecidomyiidae; genus Catotricha; species Catotricha subobsoleta. The sequence goes on from JAABKK020015745.1 coordinate 14,398, forward strand.
ATGATGCGAGTATATGTACGAGTATATAAAAAAAAAAAAAAAACATTATACCTTCGATACACTATAGAGTTAATGAGCATTTGCGCAGTTCATAATTAAGATAATTACGTTCTAATTGGCTTATTACGAGTTAATGACGACTCGAATTTTAATTATCTCTAGAGTGTATAATATTAGGCGTTTTCGCTTACTTCATATTAGCAAAGTTCGGTAAATATTTAAGAACTTATTTGTCATAATTTGCTCGAACACGATTTAGTAAAAAATTTTAGTAGGTATGTCATTTAAAAAACAAAAAAAATGTGACAACTGGAAAAGTAAAAGTGATTTTAATTCCGATACACAGGCAGTACTTTCCTTGTAAATAAAACAAAGTTATGACACTGCCACTACTTATTTTATATAAATTTTAAAATTATTTCTTATAAAATTGTTATTTGCGCAATCTCGAAGTTGAAATTTTATCAATAAAGTGTTCTAATACACTAAGATGAACCAAAATGAATTTAGTGTGTCACATTTTATTTACGTAGACTTTACGGTAACACAAGAGGTAGATAAAGTTAGAGCGAATATATACTGAATTTTAGTACAAATAATTTACAGAACTTCGCTAATATGCAGTAAACGAAAGCGCTTATTATCTATCAATATTTTATCCTGTACATTTTATAAAAAAAAATGTTTTTTTTTTTAAGTACATAGGTAGGTGCATTGTACATCGTAAATCTATTTAATAATAAATGGAATGTACGAAATGCAACATTTACTTAATTAAAGAAATACTTTATTGGCTACTGTAAAAGCATTGGCAGTAATAAAATGTAGTTTAAAACTAATAAAGCATATTGATTCATGTTACTACTCAATGTCAACATTTAATATTGTAGACAAAGCATCAAAGCTGATGTTACATGTAACAAATTAGACTAAAGGCAAATGCAACGGATATTATATTTGTAGATGTATAGTAGATATTTCAGAGGGATGTACGTACAATAACTATATATAGTACATTGTTGTAACATTGGTAAGGGTGACAGTCTAATTGAATTTAAAAGCAAAAAATAAATTCAATTTGTAATTGAAAAGGACCTTTAATGATATTTCCTTCACAATAAATCTATAGAATCGAGAATAATATCTAAAATTATACAGAAGGTTTTATTTTAATTCTTAATCATAATTTATTACTCAAAAAATATTTTAAAATGAGAATCAAGATTAGTACGTGAATATTCACATCTTCTTAAAACTTACTGTTTTCCTAAATTCATCAGTGATTTTCTTGGAATTCAATCTATTTAATTTCTTAGATCAATTAAAAACTACTTGGTATTTTTAATATCTAAAAATTTATTTTATATAAAATATTCAAACATGTAAGTAACCCTCCTCTATTCGCTTTTATTTACGTGTTATTTATAAGTTAGATATGAAATTATTGTATGTGGAAAATGGGTTGTTCACTTTTTCGGCTAGTAGTAAATTTCGTTTTTGTATGTGAATTGCACCCTATTTTAATTTAAGTCATGTCGCATTCCTGCTGAGTAAATTACTGATTCTGTTAAATATTTTAATTACAAAAATATTGTTTCTTTTTTTTTTGTACTTTTTTGTAATATAAATTTGTACAACTTACGACGGAAATAATAAACATTAAATCCATGTAGTATAATATAACCGATGAAAGCCTTAATATACTTGACTCATATTTTTATGAACACACTGAGTCATGTTTATGGCAATAAAATAAAAGTAATGCATCAAACAGCACATAATATAATTAACTACAGTTACATAAAAATGAAGTCTATCTTGATGATTATTAAAGTCCATCATGGAAGCACAAAAATTATAATGAAATTATATTGTGTAAATTTGTTTAGGGTAGAAAAAAAAAGAAGATAAATGGATGTATTTAGTCAATGCGATATCAAATTGGTAATAACGATAATTACCTAATTGGGAACTTAATTGTTAATATTATTTTCTAATTATTGGATTAATAAGATAATGTAAATTAAGCAGCAGCAGGTTCCTCACCTATAATACGATAGATATATTAATAATAATCTATTTTTATTGTTTAATATAGATGAGAAGTTTTTATATTATATATGCATCATAATCAATCATAAATAAATAAAATGCGCTGTTTATCGAAGTTTGAACAAACCGTCTCTACCATTCTTGCATTCCGTCTATAATATTTTTAATATGTTACATTTTCTGTTTGTTTTTCCATAATAAATTTATATTCATAAAATATGTACGATCAATTTTACCAACAAAAACAAGTTTCAAACAAACCCGCAAATAGATTATTCTAATAAAAGTCAAATATTTACAATCCCATATCCTCCTTTCCCATCCCATGTCATATTTATGTATGGTTTTCATGTAATAACGTATAAAAATGCATAATAAAATTACGTTGGACAAATATATGGGAAGACATTTCAGATTTAATAGAGCCATTTATCAACTCCATAAAAGAAAAAGAAAAAAATACCAAACAAAAGAAAAAAGAAAAAAAAAACATAAGAAAGTTTTCTTGAAATACTTAACATCGCTATATGGTTCATGATATCATCGACGTTACGTCAAAATGCTGAATGAGTAATATCATTTGGCTTGTATGTTACTTTGATTAAAATTAATTAATCGAGATTTTTTTTTATATATATTCAATTATTGATTCAAGAATATTTTTATAGTTAAAATTTAATATTTTTTAAAATTTAATTTATTTGTATCTTCTCTTCTTATATTTCGAATAATAAATAATATTATCCAATTTCATGACAAACAAAATAATCATAATATAACAACTAGTTGCCTGTTTAGAAAAGAATATAGCATTGTTAAATATTTAGAATTCTTTAAACATAACATTTACAAATATAAAAATATATATATTCATGATAACAAAAAATTTGTACTAAATATAAAATAATAATTAAATTTAAACTATGAATATCAATGAACAAATTGCTTAAATTTAATTTGTTTTAATTTGTTTCATTTTTAGTACATTTTATTTTTGTTTAAGTTCTGTTTGAAGTATTTTAAATATTGAATAATGTTATATTGTTTTCTAAACATACAAGTTATATTATCATTGTTTTGTTTCTCACAAATATGGATATTATTATTATTTTCTAATAAGTAGGAAGAGACAAATAAAGTATAATTTTAAATAATGATCCATATTCTTCAGACTTATTTTATTAGTATTAGTAAGAAATAATCACACAATTGAAAAGTTACTTATAGGTAATTTAATTTAAATGGATTATTTTAATGGAATTACATATTCTAGTTCGTTTTCCGAGGAATGATATATTAATGATATTAATGATGGGCGATTTAATCAAAAGAATAATCTATATATGTATAATGTATATTATTAAAAAAAAATATATTGTAAATTTAAGTTCAAGAATATTATAAATTATTTAATATAATGGACAAATTGAAAAATGTCTGATAATAAATCTTCTAGGATATAGAAAAATATGCGGTCAAACATTAGCTATCCGCCTACAAATACGCAGAAATGCTCATGCATTGTACTGCAAAACATTTACAATTGTATCCGAAAATTTATTATTAGTCCATTCAACGATGATAGAGATTTATGTATAATGTGGTATATAACTAACTATATATATATTTTGTTTATCTTATAACGGAAAGAAGTTTAAGAGCATTTCCACTGTTTTGTTTTGTTTTTTTTCTATTTTTTTTTTTTTTTATAGAAAAGAAATTTATAAAATTGTCGTTTTATTTGGAAAACTTTATCTTTATAAGTTATATCAGTCAAACCAAAAATTTTATATATCCCGAATTCGAAGTATATATTTATTTATCTTCAACAATTAAAACAAAATTAAATATTTCTCTATTTTGTTTTAGGACTAGAAGCCGAACTATTCTATGTACGAGATGGCGTTGTTAACAAATACGCTATGATTTTTGTTGTTCCGGTAAATGCAAGTATTTATGATTTGGAGTTTTCATGGCAACGTCTTACATCAGATCCGGTAAGAACTTTGTCTATTCCTGTTTCATTTGATTTATTTATTTTTTGTTTTCAAGTAAATATGCAATTTTATGGGTAGCAAAATGTAAATAGATGTTTTCAAAGAATAAACAATTCATAATAATCTTAGTATGCGTACGGTAGAAAACTACTACGGTAACAAGATAAACGATGAATTAATATAGACAACTTTGTAATATTATTTTGAAGTAAACATATCATTTCCTGTAACTAGTAATATTAATATCCTATAATGTTTAAAACAAAACAGGAAGTTTACTCTTTACAAAGCTATAGATAAACAATATGATGCTATTGTTTGACTATGCTATTTAATATTTATAGTAAATAGATTAATTTTGAATGCAATTTTACCTCCTTTCATCACATATAACAAAATATCTAATATTAAATCGAAATTTAATTCGAAACTTGACTTGCAATTTCCTATTTGAAATATTTTCTGTTTCAAAATAAGACTACCAAACGAACAAATACAATCGAAGAAATATGTCACTCAATATATAATATAGATTCAATAAAATCATTTTCCTGTTTGCTCATTGTTATACAATGATGGTACTCTGTATTATCGAAGTAACAATTCAAACAGAATTACCTGTCTCAATTTCAATATAACTACATATTTCTATTTGGCTTGTGTTTAAATCAGAGTTGCTACGGTTTAAAACACTATGTTTAAAACACTGTGTTTTTTTTTTTGAAAAAAACATTGGTATAAAAAATATGTTTTTTCGCCATTTTAAACTCAGAACGCATTTTAACATAATTTTAACTTATCGCAAATATATTATAATCAAGAGGGATTCTACAATTCACAAGCTAAAAACTATAAATATTCTCTTTTTCTGTCCTACATTTTCTTTCTTACATCAAGGGCGGATCCAGACACATATTTCGGGGAGGGTAGAAATGAATTAAATTATTAAAATTATAGTAATTTTTTTTCTTATATTCTATTTTAATTTTTGCAAATTGAAAAAGATACTATTTCTATCACCGAAAACAGTAAACCGCGAAAAACATAGCGTTCTATGTAAATCTAATTTCATATCAGGAAAGGGGCGATCGCCCCCATCGTCCCGCCAATGCCTTACACAATACAAATTCAATTACATATTGTGATTCTGATTAGTTTAGTATAATTTACATTTACAAAGTAATATTAAACTTAATTTTGTTCTAAATTAATAAAACAATCTTCGAAAATTCATTTTTAAATTAATAACGTCAAAATAATGTAGTATTCACTTAAAATTGTGTAAGTCACGTATCTTAAGTAAGGTTTTGACGTTTCATATGTAAAAAAAAAAAACAGACTTACGCGATTTCCGAGGTTTACAATGCATGTGCACATTTTAACGAATATCCTTATATTAATCCAAGTAATTTATACGTTTTTTAATTTTATTAGCTGATTTTATAAATTTCGGAAAAAACATGTTATTTAACAACCCTGGTTTAAATGGTCAACAAAAAATTCAAAATGAAAAAATTAAAATGATCAATGAAAAAATTAAAATGATCAATGTCATTTTGGCAGAGTTCTAATGGAGGAACCATCAAAACAATGAAAATTTTATGAAAAGAGCCATTATATAATAATAATCATTTGGTGAAAAAAAAATTAAATAGAAATTAAAGAATTTAAATTTTTAACTTCTGAATAAGGATTGGTTATCACGTTCAATGAGAGCGATAACTTTATTTAATTCTACCCATAAAGATAACTTTTAACCAGTGAATCAAACCGAACCGTTCTGAACCACCTATTTTGGATTGAACCGAACCGAGCTGTCAGAAACGGTTCCTTTTATTTAAGTTTATATTATATGTTACTCAGTTCTCCATTAAATATATTATCTTGGATTATTAATTGAACACTTCTTCTTCTGTAGCACTACAACCCTGGGTGGGTCTTGGCTATAGTCTCTAATAAACATAGTTGAGACAATGTGACATTAAGTCCACCAGGCTGAATATAGTTGCAAGTGTCATTTGCTCGGCGAATATAAAGATTTCAAAAAAAGCGATGCCATTATTTTTTTTATATTCATATATAATTCATTATTAATGTATTCTATTTATGTAGAACGTCTATTTACATATCATATTATATTTTACGTATATATTTTATGTAAATATGTTTATGATTATATAAAATAACATCTTCATAAAAAAAA
>JAABKK020015756.1:10598-20646 GCA_011634745.2 Catotricha subobsoleta
ATTGAATGCGAATTACACAGAATATATCTGAAAAAGAGACGGATTTGTTTTACAAAAAATAATAATAATAATAATAAGAAGAGAAATCTTTTCATACATATTGGTGTAAGTAAGCCATAGCATACAAAATACACAAAAAGAATATATAAAAAGAGGAAAAGTTAAAGTACCTACTTTCATCACTCACTTTACATATATTGTAATATTGACGTGCTTTTTAAACGAGGTGGTTCTGGCTGCTTTCCAGACAATTTTTATATTCTGTTGTTATTATTGTGTTAGGTGTTTCAATTTCTTTATACATAATTAGATATATACGAGTATAGATATTTTTTTTAAAAAAAAATCTTTTCCTATATGTGAATATCCTTTGTTGTATCGTAATTCGCTAAATATAAGTGTTCAGCTAATTGTTTTTTGCAATAAAAGTATTAATTCCTGACAATTAACTAAAAGTGTAAAGTGATATTTTCAATATATTTACTGTTAAATATCGATGCTAATAATATCATTTCAAAAAGAAAGTATTTTTTTTTCTGTGCTAATTAGTACCTAAATAAATGTATCATTGATTCATACGAGACTGTTGGTTAGATGGCTGCCAACCACATAGCACAGGTAATTGGATTATGGCTACCATTTCCATTAAAACATTTTGTCAACACACATATATTATATTTTATGCGTATAATACTATTGTAAATAAAATACACAATACACTTATTACATTCACCACACTTATATTACTTTTTGGTTTGAAATAATATAATAGAATAGAATTTCAGCTACCTACATATTACATATATGAATTCCATCATTGGCTGCAAGGTTGGGTATAATCGGTTGAATAGAGAAGATATTTACACAGTTCAAATATAATTGCATAAATAATTTGTTGAATTATTGTATGTGGGTTTTTCCAATTATATCGTTTTTTTCCCACCCTTTTTTTGTTTTATCGAAAAATAAAATTGTATTGTTTTCGTTTTCGTTTTTGTTTTTTTTTTTCGGTTACATATTGAAATTGGGATGGTTTTCATATGTAAATAGATTTGAATACCGTCCTCAATTGTTGTTGTTCAAATAAATCAATCTTATAAAACGATTGCTATGTCTCGTTTATCTTCATATATTATGTCGTATGGTAGCATCACACCATTTAATTTATGGCTGATATATTTATTCAACCTCCAGCCTTTTTTAAGTGGATTGTGGATATAAAAACCATTACCAGATAGATTAGATTATAATATTGAATTGGGTCTCACTTCCGTAAAGATGTATCTATTGTTGACGTTATATCGTTTTGGTTTTCATTTTATTTTATGATTATGATAAAGTTGTTGCAAAATCCCGGGATAAGTGATAGATCTGCTTAAATATATTAAATTTCAAATGAACACTAAACAATATATTGATACATGATGATAAAGACCATAGATATCAAATTGTAAGCATAATGATTTTACATATATATCAAATATTTCTTATTTGTTTATATCACATTCACACCCTTTAAACTTCTCTCAAATAAAAAAAACCAAAAAAAAAACAAAACAATTAATTGAAATAAATTCACTGTGAAAATAAAATTGGTCAAATTTAATTATAAACCAGAAATATATACTCATGCAATCCAAATAAAAATTATATATAAATAAATAAATCTATTGAATCATTTATTAACTATAACGTGGGTATGTATAACAACCGGTAGACTGAAATTCGTCCTTTACCTACCCAATTATACCAAATGCGCCACAGTAATATCCATTAAACATTTAAAAAAACTGTATGGTGACCATAAATAAAAAGGAAATAATTAATGAACCTTGAATATAACGAACACTTTCTCAATATAGCTATTAATAAATTTTAAAATTGCTATTCATTTTCATTTTCGTTTATATTTATTTTCTCTTTTACTATATTTCTTGTTTGTTTGTTTTTTTTTCCCTTTGCGGTTTCATTTTCATATAATAAAGTAAATCGAGAAGAACATAAATAATTTATTGATCTCCTGTACTAGTTATAGTTCTTTTTTTATGTGTTTGCTTTTGGTTAATCGTGGGGACATTTTAATTATGTCATTATAATTATTATTTTTATTATATGGACGTGCGATGTGCCTATTAAAATAAATTTCTTATTACATTTTTATTGTACGAAAAAGTTAAAGCTCAACGTATTTTAATCGTTAACTTTAATGTTACATCGTGACATTATAGTTTTACTTTCGTTTTTAGTGGATTTATTTATTTTTTATGGTTGTAAGAATTATTTCTAAAAAGAAAATGAAAAGATCCTATAAGTTTTAGTCTTACGAAATCATCTATGAAATGAGATTTTCAGATTAAAGAAAACAAAAAATATGTATTTTGACATCTTTTTTAAAGCCCATTAACAATATGATAGATACTTTATTCACTTCCATATCAAAGGTTTGAAAATGAACAATAGATACTATAATTACAATGATTAGGGCATAAATTAGTTTGACCATAAACAATCAGCATTCTGTACTACAGAAATTCGATTCAGTTTAATTTAATTAACTAAATTCGAATAACCTGGAATATATGGATAACCTTAACCATATAACACTATATACCAGTATCCAATCATTACAAAAACCACATTAATTTCAGAAGTTCCACAGAAAAAAATTGGTTGGATTTAGTTTAAATGTATTATCATTGGAATATACAAAAACCATAACATTATCAGAAACTATTAAATACAAATGATTTCCATACAAAAACCAGAAACCATAATCAATAGATTATATATCCCCTCAAACATTTTCATTTTGTACGAAAACATTTAAAACGGAACGTGCCGCATATTTGATTTTATTTTCATTCACTATATTTGGATTTTTTTTTTTATTTCCTATTTGATATTTTTCCCATAATTAGGAATTGTTCATGGGTTGTAAAATCTATTAGGTCGCGGAGATATTATAACATTGAAATGGTGTTGCGTATACATCAGAAAACGGACAAATATTGTGGACCCGTCAAGATTTTTAATGTATCGTCTTCGGGTGTCCATTACGAATCATAGTAGGCGTTCATCTAAATAAGACCCCCTAGTTATTCAATTTTTACCAGATAATTAAATAAATCAATTAATGGATTAAATATCCAAATAGAGGATTTAAAAAAAAATCAAATAGGACATAAATAATCCAAACTGAAAACAAAGATTCATAATAGCGAATAAAAAATCCAACAAAATTCTAATTGGACCAGTTTTACATTCGATTAACATTCAACTAATTAGTCATTGAAACCCAGAACCCAGTACATGATGTTTTCATCACAATTTTTTTTTTTATCACGTGTACTTACTTGTGAATATTTATTTTAAATTTCTGAACACTTCTATAACCTATTCATATAAATATAGCGATAATATCACATGTAATATCGCATGTACAGCACAGAACAAAATTAACAAAATTGTATTAAATTGCAAATTCAATTTCATTATTCATGTACAAAGTAAATTTTTGTATGTTAAATGCCTCAAATACGATTACTAAACGGTTTTATTTGTAATTTACATCAATCATCAAAATGGCAATTTCGTGGACTATTAAATTACAATTTGTTACTAATTATCTATTTTGAAAAGTATTGAAATAGTTTATAAATAAATAATAAATTGCTTGCTCGCATTTATGATATTTACAATGGTATTCAAATTGATATTATACTGCAATGCATCATCATCAACATCATTGAAAATTCAAATTCATTAAATTCTTTTTAATTTATTGGTAATTTAGATATTTCTCTTCGCTACTTTTATTTTTAATTCTCTTCTTTTTTTGTTTCATTATTGTTTTCCCAGAAAAGTAAATAAATTTCGACATTGATGAGCAGAATAACAGTTTAATTATTCGATTCAATTAAAATCTAGATAAAGAAAAAAACTTCAATACGGTAAAACTCATTACAAAAAAAAAAAAAGATAAAATTTCTTGGAATATGAAAAAATATTTCATTATGCAATATGATTAAAATTTCTGGAAAAATATCTCTGAAATCTTTATAAAAAATTCATTTTGTGCAAGTTTTTTTTTTTTTTAAAGTTGCTGAATTATTGAAGAATAGGTATTTTTATTTACCTAGTAGTCCATTTTGGCATAACCGTAGAGCGTAAACTTTATAAACTGTTTGAAACAAAATCCTAATACAAAATTGTTCATTTAATTTAAGCTTAGGATGTTACTGTACCATGAACGCATATATGTGTTGAAACATTTTTTGCATATTATAGATGCTATGTTATTATCAAAGTTTTCATTGGAGTTTCTTTCTGCTCAACTTTTGTTTTACTACTAAAAGTACCTGCTTCAAAAATCTAATTGATGTTTTTAAAAAGTTACAGCGTAATAATGCCCATATACATAATACAAGGCAGAAAATTTATGTTGAATAACATAGAGCCCTTTAAATTATTTGTTGTTTGATAAAATAGACATTTTTTAATAATTTTTTTTTTCTTCACAGGTAATCGCCTTTATATGCGGCAATATTGTTATCATTTTGTTGATTATGGCGCTAGCGTCAACCGATTGGTTAATGTCATCAGGTTGGCGACAAGGTCTATTCACTCATTGCATTGAAGACTTAAGTCAACCCATACCATTCAATTACGATGCTAAAGAAACAGGTTGCTATCCTAGTAGAGATGTTCGTAAGTACATGAATAATATGATTATTTCAATTTGATAAATACAATTCGAATAAATAAAAAAGAAAATCTTTGATTTACGCATTTGTTTTTATCTGTCCAATTGTAGGTTACATAAAAGCAACAGCTGGACTATGTATCATCAGTTTGATAGCAGATGTTATTGCAACACTATTAACTGGTTTTGGTTTGCGTACACAAAATCATAATCTGAAATATAAATTTTATCGCAGAGCTGTTTTAGTTATGTTCGTTGCATGTAAGTATTTATCTACAAAAATATAACAATATTTATTTATTTGAAAATATTCGCTATATTAAATTTATAATCTATAATTTATTGCAGTGATAGCTGTGTTAATTGCCCTCATTATGTACCCTCTTTGTTTTTCGAAAGAGCTTAATTTAGGTAATTTTTAGTATTTTACTTTCATATTTGTATAAACTTTTGAATTGTGCCACACCAAACATTAAAATATTTAATGATATTTGGTAATGGGTGTATCTGCTAGCAAATGGAAAACATACAAAACGCATAGGTACTCTTACATAAATATATATATATTAATATTGTATTTGTACAATTTAGGAAATCGCCCAATATGGGAATTTGGTTGGGCTTACGGCGTTGGTTGGGGTGCCGCTATATTTCTATTCGGTGGTGTTGTTCTACTATTATGCGACAAAGAATCCGAAGAAATTTACTACAAAGAGAGAAAAGTGGTACATGATACACAATTGCGAGCCTAGGCCAGGCCGCACGCCCTGCCAGATGTTGTTCTCTAGACTGTTTGATATAAAATAATTAAAAAATAAGAAAATTGATAAAATCATACAAAAAAAAAAAATTAATAAAAAAACAAAAATGAAAAAAATATAATTATTAATCTAAAAACTCCGTAACCAAAACAAAGAAAGAAAGTACTAACCGAAATAAAACAAAAAATTACGAAAAAAAAATAATAACCAAAAATAAATAAAAATCTCAATTATACATATTTATTTATAGAAAAAACATGTGAAATATATTTAATTTTCCGATTTTTGGATAAATTCTTTACTCTGAGTGAATATAACGAACGAAAATTTATGATTTATTTTTAATTTTTAATTTTAACATCCCTTATTCATTTGTATTCATGTTTACAATTGTATTTTATTTACACATTTTATATTTTAAGTTTTTATTATTTGTATTTATTTCTGTATATTTTAAATAAAATAAATATTGAAAAATTTTAAAGGAAAATAAAAAGAATTAAACAAGAAAAACACTCTCGCACAGGATTCGGCCAAGTTATAGATAATTTACAATACCAAAATTAATATGAAAAAAAAAAACATTATATTTATTATTAGTATTTTTTTCGAATTCTTTTCAAATTTATAATTTCCAAACTAAAATTCATAATTAATATTTTGTTGTTTTTAATTATTATGTTTTCTTTTTTTTTTAGGTTTACCAATTTTATTTTCTATTATTATTTCACATTTAATTATGGACCATATTTTTAAATATCAAATCAGCTGTTTCGCACTAAATGCTAAAAGAAAATAATAATGGAATAATGAATAGAATTCCATCAGATTTATGACACGATACAATTTTTTTATTTATTATCATTTGACGCTTTAAACTCCTTGGAATTTATTTTATAGTTAATGCTATTTCGAATTATTTTTGGTTTAGTCGATGTTTCATTTTATCCGAAAATATTTGACATGGTATTAAAGTTTTTCAATTTAATTTATTCTGTATTATTTACCCATTTGTTTTTGTATTGCTAACAATTTTTTTTTTTATTTATTATTATTTACAATTCTTTCATTTAAATTTGCTAATCTATTTATCGTAAACATTAATGCTTTTCAGAAATTAACAGAATAATTCGTTCTCTTTGTATTATTTTCACATTAGAAATATAAAAAAATTATGCTTTTTAATTTACTTTTGAATTTAGCCAAGAAAAAAGACACCCACAGAAAATACAAATATATATAGCATTTATTAACAATCTTACAATCAGTCGTTTAATACTAAACAAAAACAAAAAAAAATCTTAAATTTTGAATAGAAGTCCCGATGCAAGTACTTTTGTATGAGTAAAATCATAAAAAAAAAATACCCTAATTTTATTTTCAACAATTCGTCGTATTTTTTCTCTAAATTATGAAGCGCGAAATGTAAATTTTTGATAATAATTATAACAAAAAAAAAAAAAAGGTAAATAATTAAATAAAAAACGAATCACATCAATTTGTTTAAAAACGATAAAATAAATATTAAACAATCGAATAGAAAAAAAAACAACAAAATTATAAATAATTATAAAAAACAAAATAAAAAACAAAAGTTCTAGTGAATGCGTAGGCAGGAACGTGCGGAGTGTATGTACTTTATGTATATTATATTATAATTAAATATATACATAAAATTATTATCAATACTATTTATTAATTATTATAATAATAATAATAATAATAATAATTAAAATTAAATTGAAACACATTAAATTAACATAAATACAAAAAACAAAAACAAAAAGAGTATTTATAATTAAGAATAAAATAATAAAAAAAAAAAAACATTTATAAGACAAAAGATTCTAATATCGAATAAATAAAACTCTCTAATTTGTACATACTTTATAATAATATTATTGAATACAACATCAAATACACATCAATTAATTGATTAGAGTTATAAGAATTTCTTTAAATTATTATAATTAATTAGATTTAAATTACATAAATATTTGATAAATTATTACATATGATTGATTGAAAAACTATTAACAATTATATTTAATATAAAAAAGTAAAAAAACAAAAAAACAAATAATTATTAATTAATTGATTCTAATTCAGTGGCTACTAATTAAGTATGAACTGTTAGAATTTCAGATTACTCATTTATTGAACTGAAACTAAGACTTCGCAACCAAATAATTTCCAAGCACAAATTATAAAAATTTCTATTCAAATATTAATGAATTATTTTTAATGACATAACATATTCGTAGCGTTAACTTCAAAATGAGTTAACCCAATTCTTGTTTTGCATGCATGCACAAAAAAGAAAAGACCTAAATCACAATGGCACTTACACGAATGACATATTTTAGATTAACGAAAGTGGATTATGCTGATTTCTTAAGCTGTTTTTTTTTTTCGTCATAATTAAGTTAAATTTGCATTCATTCATTGATATCAAATACTGTTCTTAAATTTAGCTTAATCCAGAATATCTCGCTCGTCTGTCGTTAGCATTAGATCCTTTATTGCGTACAAAACGAGAATGGGGTTAAAACTCATTTTGAAGTTAAACCGACGATATTTAGTTATTCAGAATAAATTCAAAGTACTTTAATTCAAATAAATATGCCAAATTATCTTTTGTAATGTTGATGTCATTGAAACTTTATTCGAATGTTCTACATATATTCGGTATCACGAAATTTTCAAATATCTTTATTATTTATTGTTCTGCTGGTTATAGTTTTGCTATTGCTTCAAATCATTAAAAATTATAAATCTATATTTATATGAATAACTGAAGCTTTTTGAAAATTAAAAACGATAATTTTGGATGCATATAGCATTCTTCAGACAAAATGAAATGAATTCCTCGCAGAATTTTAGTATTTTCACAATCTTTTGTTTTAAAAGTACTAAGTTAAAAGTTTTTACAAAATTTCGTTTTCTTCATAATATGTTGATGCAGATTTATTTTCTTATTTCACAAGACAGTGAAAAGTTTTAAATGCAACTGATGTCTGCCATGTAATTTATATACCACATTAATTCTATACTATCACCATACATATACAAAATATTTTTCATCAATAAAATGGCATTTAATTAAAACATATTTACATAATTTTAATTAAAATGAATATTAATTATAAACTTTTCATTATTCTTTTGTTTATTATATATTAATTTCTAGAAACAATATGAAAAATTTCTTTGTTTAACTAATTAACATTGCGATGGATATAAAAATTCCCCTATTGAAAAATTATAAAATTTATTTTAAAACTGTTCTTCCATAATTATAAACCACCTATTCGCATAAAAGAAAAGTTCAATAGCAATAAATAACAATTAAAAATGACATAAATATCAATTGGTTTAATTGGTGCTTTTTTTTTATATATATAAACATAGAAAATGTACTTGAAATGAATTAAGTAACATAATTTTTATAGAAAAAGAAAAACTAATTAGTAATTTCTAAATAACAAATATTCGATATTTAATTGCAAATTTCAATAAACATTTTCCAATTAAAATGTTGTTATTGACCTTGTGTCTTCATCAAATGGTCTACCAACTCAATTTAAAATTTTAAAAAAACGTCCTATTTGAGTTGTTGACGATACGTTTTGTATTGTCTTTATAGATAAATCACATATGAATAAACAGTTCAATAATAATAATAGACAGCGCATTTTATAGTAATAAGTAATTGTTATAAAGCTATATACATATATTTACAGAATTACTGGTGCTGTAATCATTTTGCATAATCTACAACGATTACAATGAATAAAATGCATTATTTTGTTAAAAAGTGTCATGTCGTTTATAAATTGAAATATTCACATCCATTTATTTGTCATTGTTATTTATAAATATATATCAATATAATCTCAGAATTTTGCCAATTTACAATCATTGTTAAAAAGTGAAAATGATATTATTAATTATTTATATTAACCGCAGAGATAATAAACAATATGCCAATTACTTGATTCAATTGAAATTTTTTATTTTATTTTTTTTTATATTAATTATCGACTGGAAATTGGATACAATTTAATTCATTGTTTAATACATTTTTTTTTTATTCATTATCAGTTTGTACACAGAAAATACATTAAAATTCAAAAAACTATATTTACACAAAATACACAAACAAAAAAAAAAAATCACTATTCGATTATTTATAAGTATATATAAATACTTATTATATAAAATTAGATAAATATCAATTAATTTTATGAAATAATATGATAATTATAACACAACACGAAAGTTGATT
Organism: Catotricha subobsoleta; assembly: GCA_011634745.2. Classification (NCBI taxonomy): domain Eukaryota; kingdom Metazoa; phylum Arthropoda; class Insecta; order Diptera; family Cecidomyiidae; genus Catotricha; species Catotricha subobsoleta. The sequence continues at coordinate 20,350 of JAABKK020015756.1, forward strand.
ATTTCAAGCGTTTTAGGACAGAATAAATAATATTAAAAAATTGTTTAGAACACACGATTTACATTTAAAAACAAAACAAAAAAAAATAAGAAAAAAACACACACACACACACACACACAGCATACACAACATATTAATTATTATTATATAAATTTGAAAACCTATAAATAATAACTCATATTTATTATACAAAATTATAAAATTGTATATTTTGTATTGATCGAATTAATTCTAATAAATTTAAACATAGAGAAGAAAAACATAATAATAATATTTTTATTTTTTATTGGTTATAAG
>JAABKK020015767.1:2320-16097 GCA_011634745.2 Catotricha subobsoleta
ACAACAACAACAACAACACTATATATATATATGTATAAAAATCAATTCATTTGCTGATGTCACGAAAATAATTATTTTACTTAAATTTTTAATTTATAATTATTATGTATGGTTACTATTCATGTTACTTTTTAACATATTGTACTATTTATAATACCAGCTTATGGGTCATTCATATATTTATTAAATAATTAGTCCATTGCAATTATTTTCATCCAACATATCGCTGATAAATTTATTATAGCCTGTACATTCAATAACATCAGCACCTATAAGTATTTATTTATTTTATTGGTAGTTTTTTTTATTATTTTTCTTTTTCAAATTTATTTTCAAATAACCGTTTTTATAAATTAATAATTTAGTGCAAGTATCATTATAATAATTACACTTCACAACAAAAATTATTTCACGAGGTCAATTCAAAAAATTAGTACTTAGTTAGTTGTAAAAAAGAGACCTGCTCTGGTAGTCAATAGTCTTAGATGGAAGGTAAATTTAACATACTAAGCACTATTTAAGTACGATAATTTAGAGTAAAACATATTCTTTATCACTGTTTTGTTTAATTGTTTTTTTTTTTCAAAAAAAAAAAAAAAAAATAAGAAACCTCTAAATATTTCCAGAACTGAATCAAAACGTATATACAAAACATTATTACGTAGTTGTTTGAAACAAAAGCCAAGTGACAATACAAAACCATTAATTCAGGATCCTAAATATGGTCATCTGGTACGTTCATCAAGTACGCCAAGCCTAAAACGATGTTGGATATGTCAATCATGCAATTTAGAAAATAATTCCGTAACATGGCATTGTTTGAATTGTGAATGTGTTAGTTTTTTTGCACCTATCTACAAAGACACACTGCAAACGAATCGTTCACCATTTGATAGTAAAGTTAGTGTTCCTGGTGGTGATATCAATAATCCACACAGTGGTAATCAAACAACAGAATGTGTTATTAACAGCAATGTTAATTCATCAATTGTTACTAGTAAATTACGTAGATTGAGTATGGATTCTAGTAGTGATGGTCATATGAAAAAATGTCAATTGTGTGTGTATAATCATCAGTTGGGTGGAAATGAATTAAAAATTTGCCAACACAAATATAAAACAAAATATTTACAATTTCCATTAATTGGAAACAGTTCAAATAGTTCTAGTGGTGGTGTACAACAATCCTATAATGTTTTTACCCGGTATCAAAAACACGATGGTCTACACAATTCAAATCGAAAAGTTAATAAATCATTATCAAATATAGCTGATGCATTTGGTACTCCCACGGAAACAGCAGACGGTGTATTCGGCGAACAAATTTTATCATCAAAATGTCGACCAAATACATTAGTAGTTGCTGATCAAGATAATCACAGTGCAACTGATTTAAATTCGGATGTGTATTCACGTCAGTTATCGGTGCCACACACAAATACGGAAATTTTACAATTTACTAATTTTGCTGCAACTACAGCAAGTGAAAGTGCAATAAAAAATGTGGATCCTTCTTGTCATGACTGTGGTGTATGCAATCAAAATAGGTGTACATCTGGCAAAGAAATTATAAATGCAAGTCGCTTTACAATAACAACATTGTCTCGAAATGGGACTGTTGCAGCAGGAACACATTCAAACATTAAAAGCTCAACAATGGGCCGTAATGGTGGAGTATTTGTTGCAGTACGAGATTGGTCTAATAATTCTAAAACACTCAACACGAATGCTATACAGTATGTCCCGTCGCGGACAGGAACACTACAAGATAATTACTATGAAATTCTGAAGAACCCAAATAATAATGCAATTCCGCCATATGAAAATAGTTCAATAATAAATGATAAAGATAATGAATTTAGTCGTAAGACAGTCACTGATGGTGCTCAGCATACATATGAAAATCACCAATTAGCAATTGATCGTAAAGATGAAAAGCAAACATCACAACTACCCATTTATGCGGTTGTCAACAAAATGAATAAAACCAAAAATAAATTACAATCGCAACCATATACGGCTCTTATTGAACCAACAACATACACGTATATCGGTATGAGCCCATCGGCCAGTACAAAATTCATAAAGCAACCCACATCGGATGTAACTGATTCAATTTATGCAACTATTAGACGGGCACGAAACACCACTTTATCCAACAATAATAACAATATTAATAATAACAATAATATTATTAATAATAATTCACATCGGTTTTCAAATATGGACAATAAAAATACATCATCTATGGCTATGACAACAACAGCAACATCAAATATTTCATCAACAACCACAACAATGCCACAAAGTATTTGCAAAAATTCACATATTACAATAACAAGTAGTGTTGATAATCCTGGTTCAGACACATCTGAAATCTATGCGAAAGTATGGAAAGGTCCAAGGAAATCATTGGATTCACAAAAGATGTATGTGTAATTGTGTAAATAATTTGTAGTTTACACATTTAGTGAATAGATAGCTAGATATTGTAAAAAAAATTCGTTAAATCAATATTTATTTTATTGTTTCATTGTGATAATTATTGCTTCTTTTTTTCATTTTTTTTTCATTTGTTAAAACGCTCGAACTTTCAAACATTAAGGACTGCATAACAATACCTACGCTTTTTATCTGCTAATGCAATTTTACTATTGGCGGAATATTGGTGATAAATTTGAAAGGGAAGAATTATAAAAGAAGACTTGTAGAATATTCTAAATTTACTCTCGCTTTTGCTTAAATTTATTAGAATATTTCATCTCTGCCTTTATATGACTTATAATTTTCTTTTACTGGAAATTTATCTGTAATCAGTTTAATGATCAACTGAAATTCATATCTGCCTTGAAATATAAAAGTATAATTGAAATAAAAAAACTAAAATTTTAAATAATACTTATAAGTAAATGTATTTACAATAAAAAGCTCTATGTGACTTATTGCATTTGTGAATATATTTGATATGCGCACACACGTGTTTTTTTCACACTTTCATAATTCAAAATTTTATTGATTTATTATTATTATTTTGCATTTCATCAAACAAACACTTCAACTTTTCCATTTTCAGTGTTTATGAACGAAATTATGAGAATATTGATGAAAGAAATTATTTATAAAGATCTTAGTAGGTACTTATAATTATTTTACTTCATTTTTAAAAAAAACTAACTAAAAGTAGCTAATTATTGTTGGTTTCGTGACTTTTTTTTCCGGATCTCAGGATTCAGTGGTCGGCTATTGGTGGTCAATATACCAAGAGACGCAGAATTTTGAATTCGTAAAAATATAGGTACATGTTACGAAAAATGAAGTCGCTGGCAGCTATTCATTAATTGATAACGTTCGAGTCCGCTTTTATTTCAGAAAATGTAGGTTATGGAACATGATCACAATTTTAAATAATCGGTTCTATTGGAATTCTGTAATCAACAATATTTTTTTGGGAGCATTCTAAGCCTTCAGTCATTGATTCCGTTTAGTTTCTGTTTTACATTTCATTCATTTTTCACCGTTTCTTTTTAATATGGGTATGAATCATACTATATTATATCTCAGTTGCAATTTAATAGTTTCACTTAAAGGAAAATATCTGAGCTATTAAAATATTTAGACATACAATCCATTAATTTAAGTGAGTGTAACATAAAAATGAGCATTGCATTGCGACAATAAATAATATAGAAATCAATAGCAATATATGTAGTAGTTCTCGGTAAGAAATATACAAGACTGAAAGAGATTGCGTTACACTCATTTTTTAATGAATTGATGCTGTTGTTTTCATCCATAATAATTATAGTTGTTAAGAAAGAAATCTACTAATTGCAAGTTCATTTTAATTTAATGAAAAATGTTTTCTATTAAAAATAATCGAATAAAATTCATATAAATTGCTTCAAATTATTTAACATATTTATTGGGAGTGTTTGGTGCCGATTAAAAAATGCAGCTTTAAATTCATGTGAATCTTCGTATTGAGCATTTTTTATTTATTTATTTATATATTATTTTTTTTTTTTTTTTTAGATATAAAGTTCTTCAAACAATATATTAAATATGTTTTTACTTTTATATCATTGTCATTTATTTTCGTTATTATTAAGAATAAGATGTAAAAAAAAAAAATATTAATTATATTTCTAAATTTAAATAGTACGGCAACGACACAATCATCTAAATCACCAAATGAAACACCACCGCCAGTAACACCGCCTAGAATGTGGACTTGCACTAAATGCTCATATGCCTATAATCCATTATGGGTAGAGCTTTGTGATATTTGTGAATCGCGCAGAACACCACCATCATTAACCCAGCCTAGTCTTATAACTGTGACTAAGGACGAACAATTGGGCCCATCATCAACAGGTAATTAGAGGTCATATTTAGTTTTTTTTCTTTTATTAAATTAATAATGTCTTTTCTACTAATTTTTTTTTACGCTTTTTAAGCATCCCGCATTGATGACAAAACGTCAATAACTATAAACAAAGATGGTGCTGTGAAATTTTCCTCATCAAAATCGACACACGCATTTGATGAAGTGGTTGCAATTCCTGAAGTTCCAATAGCTACATTCGAACAAGACTTAGACGATGATGTTATGTTTTTATCTGATACAGCTGAACCACCAAAGGAATGGACATGCAAAAAATGTACGTTAGTGAATTCGATACGAGTCAAGGCATGTGTTGTATGTGGTGGATCCAAATTAAAGAGTATATCGGCTGTAGAAGATATGACATTGAGAAAAGGTGAATTCTGGTCATGTGGTCAATGTACGTTGAAAAATTCTTTATCGACAAGTAATTGCATTGCATGCAAGTCTATTCGACAATTACCAATAATATCGGGACAGCAAACCAATTTTCGTCCTTACACATCAACACCAGCAACGCATACAAATAATAAAGCCGCACCATATCATCACCACAGTCGACAAATTTTAGCTGGTGGCAATGCACAAGCTGCTTCCATCAATTCGGTATCGCAACCTTCAGCGACAAGTTTAGCGCCACCAATACATCGCGTATGTAGAAGTCCATCGCCAAAATATGATAAATCTGCTTCCGGTGCTATTCCAAAGGTAGTAATTTTTATATGCGTATTATATTTAAAAATTCAATAGAATTTAATTCTAATTTTAAATTATTTCTACAGAGACACAGCACTGGCGGTGTAATCTTAGGAAAAACAGTAAATCCAACAAATCGACATAGTAGCGGGGGTGGAAGTAGCACTGCTACTACAAAAATCTGGCAATGTCCAGCTTGCACATACGAAAATTCATCAGCTAGTGTTGTTTGTGACATTTGTTCAAGTCCACGAGGTTTTGCAAGTAACGCAAAATTATTAACCGAAATAAGTAGTGCTGGTTCCAGTAGCGGTAATAGTGATGAAAATTCAATAGATTTTAGTCGAAAGGAAAGTAAATTAATGGAGAATTTAAGAAAAATTGAAGAAAGTGAAGCCCGTACCAAATGGGAAAACATAATTCAGTATTGTAAAGAAGTAATATTCATAGTTTATTTTTTGAAAAATAATATAATTTTTTTCCATTTGATCAGAAAAGAAATTAATTTTTGATTTTTGAAAATTTTAGAATAATGAGCTTTTTGTAGACGATTCATTTCCACCGGCACCACGAAGTTTATATTATAATCCAAATTCAAGTATTGATGGTAATCCTGTTGTTCAATGGCGGCGACCACATGAAATCAATTGTGATGGAGGTGCTTTTCCACCATGGACTGTTTTTCGTACACCATTACCATCAGATATTTGTCAAGGTGTCTTAGGCAATTGTTGGCTATTGAGTGCATTAGCCGTTTTAGCTGAACGCGAAGATTTAGTTAAGGAAGTATTAGTTACAAAGGATATTTGTCCACAAGGTGCATATCAAGTGCGTTTGTGTAAAGACGGAAAATGGATTACGGTGTTAGTAGATGATTTATTGCCATGTGATAAGCGAGGACATTTAGTATATTCGCAAGCCAAAAGAAAACAATTATGGGTACCATTAATTGAAAAGGCTGTGGCTAAAATTCATGGTTGCTATGAAGCTTTAGTATCTGGAAGAGCAATTGAAGGTAAACCAAAATTATTAAATGATTCACTAGTGCAATCAAATAATTTTTAATGCATTTTAAATTTAAAGGTCTTGCAACACTAACTGGTGCGCCATGCGAAAGTATACCATTACAACCAAGTTCTATTCCAATGCCTAGCGAAGATGAACTTGACAAGGATCTCATTTGGGCACAATTGCTTAGTTCACGATGTGTGAAATTTTTAATGGGTGCTAGTTGTGGCGGTGGTAATATGAAAGTTGACGAAGATGAATATCAACGAAAAGGTTTGCGTCCACGGCACGCCTATTCTGTATTAGATGTACGTGACATACATAGTCATAGACTGTTAAAATTAAGAAATCCATGGGGTCATTATTCATGGCGCGGTGATTGGTCAGATGATTCACTTTCGTGGACTGAAGAATTACGTGATATTTTAATGCCCCATGGTGCGTCTGAAGGTGTTTTTTGGATATCATTTGAAGATGTTTTAAGGTATGAAGTTTTTAATTTTGTTTTTTTCATTTAAATGATTAAGCAACTTTTATATTTTAGATATTTCGATTGTATCGATATTTGTAAAGTAAGATCTGGTTGGAATGAAGTTAGACTCCAAGGAACACTGCAACCATTGTGTTCATTATCATGTGTATTATTAACTGTATTAGAACCAACTGAAGCTGAATTTACATTGTTTCAAGAGGGACAACGAAATTCAGAAAAATCTCAACGATCTCAACTTGATTTATGTGTAGTTATATTTAGAACTCGATCGCCAGCTAACCCTGAAGTTGGACGTTTGGTTGAGCATAGTAAACGACAAGTAAATAACTTTTGTTTTTTTAAAAAAAAAAAATTATTAATGTTTGTTTAATCATTTCATTAAAAAGGTTAGAGGATTTGTTGGTTGCCACAAAATGTTAGAACGTGATTTATATTTGCTCGTTTGTCTAGCATTTAATCATTGGCACACTGGCATAGAGGATCCATTATTGTATCCACAATGTGTGCTGGCCATTCATAGCTCAAAACGTTTACTTGTTGAACAAATTAATCCCCCACCATTTTTACTTGCTGATGCTATCATTAGTTTAACGCTAACAAAAGGTCAACGTCATGAAGGCCGCGAAGGAATGACCGCTTATTATTTAACAAAAGTTAGTATTGATGTTTGTCGGTTTAATTAAAACTATTTTTCACCTTTTAATAATTCAAATTTACGTTATGTCAGGGTTGGGCTGGATTAGTTGTAATGGTTGAGAATCGTCATGAGAACAAATGGATTCATGTTAAATGTGATTGTCAAGAAAGCTATAATGTTGTTTCTACTCGAGGAGAATTGAAGACTGTTGATTCTGTGCCTCCTTTGCAAAGGTATTTTAATCTATATTTCATTATCCTCTAGAATGTTATTAAAAAATATATTATTTTTTTCTCCAAACAAACAGACAGGTTATTATTGTTTTAACACAATTAGAGGGTAGCGGTGGATTTAGTATTGCCCACCGATTAACACATCGTTTAGCAAATTCACGTGGTTTACATGATTGGGGACCACCAGGTTCAACCCATTGTCCAGCTATTGACAGTGTGCATGGACTTCATGCACCCCGATTAATTACATGATCATATACTTATAAAAAATGATTAAACCAAAGAGAAGGTATTTTTTTAATTAAATATTTTATTTTTCAATTAAAACGAGAAAAATAGCATAATGAAATGTTTAAATAAAAAAAAAAACAAAATAAAACAAAAAAAGAAGAAACAAAGAAATTAAGCTGTAATTAATTAAATATCTTATACGAAAGAGATTTAGTAATCCCAAGTATAATTGAATTAAATGAAATGTATTTTTAAAATTATTCAGTAGAATTGTAAGCAGAGTATTAATTTTTGTGAATTTGTGTTAATTTATATTTTTTAAACTTTCAATTATAATGACTGAATGTATGTTCGATTAATTATCTAATTTTATGTAACTACAACTATTTTAATTATTAGAAAATTTATACATATTTATATAAAAATTCTGTTCTTCATCGTTCTAATTGAAATTATTTTAATGACTAATTTTAAAGAATCATTCTTTTTTAATAATTTTTTTTAATGAAAACTACCGTTATTTCTATAACAAGAAACACTTTTAAATTGTATAACAAATTGTAAATTATTAGGATGTAGATTTTAAATTTTGCTTTATAAAATTAGAAAAAAAAAAGAAAAAAATTGTATTCCCGAATTACTATAATTTTAAAACGACGAACGGTTATTTTTTGTTTAATTTATTCGTTTTGTTTATATAATTTTGCTAATAGTTGAACTAAAACAACGTAAAAATATATCGAAAAGCATAATATACTAAAGAACAAAGAGGTTGCTCTCACAGTGTCATATTCGTCTTGACGGCGGATTAGGTATATCTGTAAGCAACATAAAAACATATAGAACAAATATGGTTGACACAGGTTGAAATGGAGAAGTTTGAAATTGGCCAAAATGGAGTATCGTCATTTTTAAACAGGCTCTTGATGGAAAAGTCTGATAAATATTTCACCATTAATTTAGATAAAAAAAAAAGAAATCGTGTTTATTACGCCAAAGTATTATTTTTAATCTCATTAAAAATCTGTAACATTCAGATTACTATACTTCAAAAAAAGGGGTCATACAAATTTATTTGAATTGAATCTAAGTCAGATAACGTATCTTCGAAATTCGATTAGTTTATTTTCAAAATTTATTCAAGACAAACAATAATGCCACTAAAATATCCTTCTAAGGCTTTAAAATCCACACTATTCTGAAAATCGTTTAATCTACCAAACGTTATTTGGTATTTAAAATAAATATGTAAAATTTTGTGCAGGGAGATAATGTTTTCATTTTCAGAAGAAAGAAAAACGACAATGAAATGAAATGAAATGAAAAAGTTGAAACTTTCAAGGCCCATGTTTTCATTTATTTTTATGAAAAATTTATGAAAATTTGTAAGTTACGTAAAAAGTCTGCGCAACTATTCATGAGACATTTCCAAATTTCGTTTTTTTTTTACATTGAAAACATACATCCCTGACTGTTTTAATTGTAGGATAGAATGAATAGAAAATTTTAAGTTTAATGTAATGAATTCTTATTTACTAAAATTTAAGACTTACTATTTAAATGTTAATGCAATTTTTCGAATATTCGGTTGATAAGAAATTCGATAGATGAATTATTCGAAAATTCATCCCAGCCCAATTTAACCTAATGAACAGTTTTTGTTTTTGTATTCATTTTAAACTCATGTCTTCATCCCGAAAAGCTCAGTATATATAGCTATCGAACAATCATCCATTAATATATTTTGTTCAAAGGAAATTTTTCATATTGGGAAGCGCGCCATCTATTTTACCATCACGTCTAATTTACACTTCTACCTACGAAATTATTTAAATCACTTGTGTGATTTTATTTATCATATAAAAAAATTCTAACAAAGAGATTAAATAATCTCTCGGTGTTTAAAATTTCATAGCATATTCGATTGTTCACTACGCCCGTTCACCGAGTTATTAAACAAATCTCCAATGAAGAGAATCATTTAAAATATATAAAGAAAAAAAAAGAAAAAAACAATAAATATTGTGATAAATTTGGGATTTATAAACAAAAAAAAAAAAAATAATTAAATATTATGTAATTGTAATTGTAATTTTAAGACAAGAAAATAAATAATAATAAAAAAAAAAACTTTAGTTAATTAATTTGCAAAAGAGCCTAAAAGTGTAATATCTAAATTTAATATAATTTAAACAAAAAAAAAACAAATAAATAAACTAGAATAAACTAGAATAAAAAAAATAAAATAGAATAAAATAAAAAATTGTCATATTGTGTGCTACTTCTGTAGCATATAAATTTCAAAATGTTTAACTAAAATTTCACATAATGTGCTAACTCTGTGTTTAATTTTGTTGTTGTTTTTTTTTTAACCATAGATTTTAATTGCCAAAAGAAAAGAAATAGAGAGAAAAAAAAAATTGAAAATATCAAAGCATAGAAATTTATAAAAGTATAGACATTTTATTCTTCATTACTTTTTATTAAATTATTATTATTCCAAGATAGATAAAAAAGTCTTGCGATTTATTAATTGAATATTTACTAATTCAGTGATAATAAAACAATTGAAAAGAAAAACAAATAAAATCAAAATGTATTCAACGACTTATTTTATTTCTTTTTTTTTTGTAAGTTTTCTATACAATTGAATTGTTAATAGTAGAAAACTAATTTCAAATTCTGAATTATTGATATGTAAAAGAAGAGATGGATTCAAATCATAAGACGAATTCCATTGGATTTTTATTCATGATGAATTTAAAATTATCAAAAAACTTTAGCTTTAAAAGAGCTCAGTGAGCTTATAACGTAGTTATCCATTTAAAATACGATGACTAAATATTCTAGCTAGTCCTATTTTCCAATTTCAAAATGTTCAAATGGCATTACGGAGAATATAAAACGAACTTTAACCATTAATAACTCATTAATGATGGCATAAATTATGACCAAATTTATAAGAAATTTGCATTGATATAAAAAAAAAATTAACTGTCTGCCTAACTGTTTTACAGATCAAAAGAAAAAACAAATAATAATAATAATATGCAGTATTTATTCAACAATATGATTCAGTCAGCATGCCATTGCAATAAACGCATAAAGAAAACAGAGACAATTAAAATTTGCTGCCAAGACTTCTTCTTAGTCTATGTCGATGCTAAAGATCTTATATATAGTTACATAAATTTCGAGTTGTGCATCGTAAGGTATAGCAACAACGTATTTTTTTTTTAAACAAAAAAATTATTCGCTAATTCAATCTAAGCTCTTTTCTCAAATAACTTAGTGATTATTTGATACATTTTTGTTTTGAGATTTTTTTTAAATTAATAAATATAATATGTACTTAATTAAAGAAAAACAAACAAAGAATAAAGCCTACGGCATTCACTTGAAAAAAAAAAACATTATTGTAAACGTTTTTAAATAACTAAAACTAAAAGCACAAATCTATTAATTTAATTAATATTTTCAATATGAACAAAAAAAGTTTGAATGTCAGTTTATGATGAAAATAGACAAAAAGGGCCTAATAAAATATCATCAATTTGTAAATTCTATCGTTTTCATGTGCTTCATTATTTAACCCTAATCCACTGCCAGTAAGTCAATTAGAACATTTTCAACTTTAATTAAAAAATATTTCGTGTATTTTTGAAATTAATATTTTATGACAATTATTCGAAAAAAAAAATGCATTTTATTTTCACATAAAGAAGGATGGTGGCTATAAAAAGAAATGAAAAGAAACCGCACCATCACCATCAATTCACTGTCGAATAAACAAAAAAAAAATTACTCATATCAAAATGAACATTCTTTTATATTTTCACAAACAAAAAATCGTTTTGAAAACGAAATTTTTGTACAAAATAAAAAAAAAAAACAAATAAAAATAAATTTTAATACATTTTGGCGTTTAAGGAATATGGTATTCAAAAAGTTTCCTCGTTGAAAATAAGTACAGGTCGGTCATACATAAATTTTCTTTCCTAGGCCTCGCTTCAGAAAGTAGGGTATATAAGCTTCACAGTATTTCACTGCTTTGGGACCATTGGAGAGTAGTAAAACGTGTGGCGGCAAATTATTCATTTTCAAAAATTAGGGAAGGTCGATAATGGCTGATTTTTTTTTTATCTAATGCTACTTTTTGGGAAATATATAAGAATTATCAATTTGACCATTCGACAATGAATTCGTCACATTATTTGAACATGAACACTGCGGATAAAGGGTTCAGCTGATGATTGAACAATAAATATTTAAAAAAATAATTTTCATTTTACGAATAAATAATTAAATGTATAACAAATAACAATGGAAATAAACTTATTATTAAATAAAATATTTCATAATTGAAATTATATTTAAATTGATATAAATTATTTAAAACAGTAAATGGAAATATTTAGCAAAATACAAAACACGTTTTTTTCATTTTAATTTTAACTATTTCTGAAACAATATCAATAGTTATTAGTTAATGAATGTATTACTGAATGTATTTATGAAAATGATATAATTGTAAAAGTAACAAAAAAAAAAAAAAAAAATAAATAAATAAATAAAAAACATAACAAAAAAAAATAATTTCTTTCTGTTAGCTAATAAGAAATTAAAAATGTCACAATATTGAAAAACTAAAAACGGATTAATTATAAAAAAACAAAATAAATAAACCGAGAATGGAATTATATTCTAGAAATTCTAATTGTTTCTTTTATTATTCATTAATTAATATTTTTATTTTATTTTATTATAAAACGGGATTAATTTCAAATAAATGTCAAATGATTTTTTAAACAGAAATTTTCTATTAAAACAAGTGAAATAAGACATAAAACTAAATTATTATTTAAGTTATAAGCTAGAGTATATTAATTTTTTTGAGAAATTGTAATTTTTTTGCAAGAACTTAGTTTAATAGTGCAGGTACTCAAAATTTATTATTTTTTTAAATTCATGGTAAGTAAATAAAACATTAGGTTAAAAAAAAAGATTGGTTTTGTTTCACATAAAATTTATTTATTGTAGAAGAAGAAGAAAAAAAAAATGAAACTCGTTTATCTATCTTTCGCTTTGATTACATTATTCCTTAGAAAGCAAATATAATTATTTGCCTTTTTCAGCTTTGGAACAGATTATGTCTTTTGTTGGATCATGAGCTTTACCCAAAACTTTTTTTCTGATAAGATTAAAAATTATAATTATTTTTATCATTAATATAATGTATTTATATATCGTTAACACTTTCTTGAGATTACAATACGGAATTATATGTTTATGAAGACATTTTTCCCATTTTAAAATAGATGCTTCACCCTTTACAGGACCGTCAAATGGTGCATTCTCTTTAGCCATTTCTTCTTTCACACAGCGTTTAGTTAACTTCAATGCAATTTTCTTTTCTATTCTAAATTTTTATAGTATTGTAAATATATAAGAAGAATGTAAAATTGTTATCAGATTTGATTATCATACATATGTAATTATAAAAACATACGAAAATACTAATTTAGTTTTCTCTGGACCCTGTTTTGCGACGGGCATTTCTTTGATATTAGCCAGAGTTTTCTTAAAGTCTTCCGCATCGTTCGAATTAGCAAAAATAATTTGGATCTAAATATTTAAAATTAAAAAAAAAAGAAACATTTTATTTTTTTAAATCAATTTCTCAGGAAACAAATCAATTTATTTCAGCTGAGGGGCCCATTAGTTTATACACAAGGGACTGAATTCTTTTTAAGTGAGAAGTCCTCTTGTGAGAAAAAAAAAACCAAAAACCCAATAGAAACTGAATGTGTAGTGTGTACCAATGTGATTCTTTTTGGTTTATTGTGGATTTTAAAAACTTAATAATTTATAAAAGTTATTCCATAATTTCCGGAATGTTTTAATTGCATTGTTCGGGTTTCTCATTTTCTCATATGAGAACTTCTCATCTCAATGGAATTCAGGTTCAGGCTGAACGAATTATAAACTTTTGGTCAGAAGTATTGTTAACCTCGACGAGACTAATATATTTGCGAAAGAAACATTTAATCGATATCTTATGAGATATTTCTGTTTAAGCATGTAATACAACAACA
>JAABKK020015778.1:0-20630 GCA_011634745.2 Catotricha subobsoleta
ATAATTAAGCATATTTATAGGTATATTTAGGTAAATTAATAAGAAAACCATAAATATTACAAAAAATTATTTTCGGGTAAAATAATAAAATCTGTCAAAATAAGGTATGATGTCAAAATAAGCTGTATTATTTGAACTGGCACCTTTTTTTTTATATGAAAATGTCATTGTTTTCCCTTCTTGGTATACATCTTCTTTGGTAATATCATGCGGATCTCTGATTCGAGATATAGTAAGTATAAGTTTTCAGTTTTAGTTACATTTGTAAATATGTCTTGAAATTTTAATATTATAGGGTAGGTACCGTGTTTGTAAATTCTCTATTTCACGTATATCAGCTATAGTAGCTGAATTGTGAAGCACCTAAAATGATATATAGTTTAATTGTTTTAAGTTTATAATTTTTGTTTGATGTTGATATTATTTTGTTGCAACGTGTGTGTTTTGATTTGAAGGTGTGTTATTCATTTTTGATTTATTTATAAATTGGTTAAAGTACTCTAAAACATCTTTTTATTAAGCACATATACAATCTCTATCGGTATTCTAGAGCCAATATAATAAGTATATTTTCATCGGCATTACCTACAAGAGTCAAGAGATATATTTAGATGGGGAACAGTGGCTAGGAAAGGAATCAATTGATATAAATTTATTTGATATGAATAATTTGATGATAGAAAATTGAATGTAAATATATATAGATATACGATTAGCACATGATGTGCTCTTTTATCCTTCTTTTAACAAAGAGAAAGAAAATCATACGTACAAAACACATTTTTATTTTTTAGCAACCATCAATTTGTATATTGGTAAAATAAAACGAATTTAAAAAAATCTGAAATTCCTTTCCTCTTTTAAAGCAACCCGTATCTTTTCTTTTCATTTTTTTTTGTATTGTGTGGGTGAGCAATGAGCATCATGTGGATGCGTGCGTATAAATTTTACTTTTTTCGCCTTCTTTTTTGTATTGTTGTTGTGTTGCATTTCTTAAATTTAACAAACAATCGAGAAATTTTCCACCCTTTCGCTTTCGAATAAAAATAGACAATCCACTTAACTTTTCACATGCCTTTTTATACATATATACATATATATATATATATATATTGTCTGTTGCTGTTGCTATACGTACACAATACACGAAAAAGCTAGTCAAACGTAAGAAAATTGACTTAATACTCTCATTCTCATACTGAACTAGATATCAGCCAGAGTAGCTGAATTGTGAAGCACCTAAAATGATATATAATATGACGGAAGTGTAATATATGTTCCAACCGCGTATGATATATTGGTATTGTTTAGAGCATTACTACCTACTACAAATATATAAAGCATTGACACATAAAATTATATATTTTTACTATGGAAACGGAAAGCTATATCACATTTTTTTTTATGTTTATTTAGTGCTTTGTAATATTTGTAATGTGTGATGAGTGTGAGATAGGTATGCGTATGAGTAACTGGAAATGGCTTATTTCTATTCCAGAAGAATTAGAAATTGACGAACAATATTTATTTAGGCGACAAGTTATTCCATATTATGTAAAAGTATTTTCTTCTTCTCTCTCAATTTTTGTTGGTTGATTTTTAGTGTAGTAAAGAAAGTAAAAACCAATTTAAAATGTTACTTTGACAGTAACAAATCAAAAACAATTTTTACAAGTCGAATTTCTTCAGAAAGCTTAATTTGGTTTTAAATTGAAATAAATTATACTAAGTGATGTTCTTAATGCTCTAAGGCATAAAGGTATAAGTTATTGACAATATAGTACTGAAAGAGAATGCTAAAGTCTACAGTTATGTAGAATCGAAAGTTATTAAATTTAAATGAGTTTATGTTTCAGATATTGGCAGAAATATCACAATAATACTAGGATGTGATTAGTCAAAAAAATAGTTTCAATTCAATTAGTAGAGCAATTTTCTGATAAAATTGTTCTATCCTTAAACATCCATTAAATTAGCAGCACAAACGTTTAAAATTCATGTTTCCATAATATATAACAAGTCTTTCTAGTATTATTGCAAATAAATTTTTCAGACCAAACAACTAATTAGGTAAGTAGTCATTCGACGACATTTCAACTATCCAATGCACTCAAATTAGCTTCCAAGAAAATTTAACTTTACAAAAGAATGCCATTTTATGTCAAATGTGTGATGGTAGCAATGTTCAATATCCATAGATGAATTCCGTATACTTACATACGAAAAATTAATTAGGAAAATTTCCTTGACTTTGTTTTCACTTAAAATGAGTATGTTAGTATCAAAACGCGACATGTCCATTACAGTCGATTTCGGGTGAGGGCTTCACGATAAATTCTGTCACCTCTGTTTGGTTTAAGAAAGACAAAAAAGAAACTAGTTTAACCGTGGCTTTGTTTCATAATTCGGTACATTTAAAATAAAAACTTGAACAAAAAACCATATAGTAGATTGCAGAGCGTTCGTTAGAATTTTTTGTTTTTCTTATTTCTATGGTCGATCACTAGCCGAACCCGGTACAAATGATGTACTAGTAATGTACTTTAAATGGTACCAAAGCCATTTTGGAAGTACCTTTATCCGAGCTGATTTATACGAAATTTTGCAGGCTCCTGTTTGCATAAAACCGCAGGACGATATTTTGCGGGCTCCCGTTTTCATAAAGCCCACAGGACGGGTCGCACGTCTTCAAGACGTCCCGTGCAGACATAGGTGCACACGCATTTTGATTTCAGGGAGGGGTAGATTTGAAAAATTAACATAGGGTAAAAAAAATATTTTTTTTTTCATCGATGATTGTGCAAAACGGTCTCAAAATAAAGTTGCGAGCAAAAAAAAAAAACGGTCTTCAGTCTTCAAATACCGCGGAAAAAACCGCGGTAACCGGTACGTGCAAATCGTATTTTGGAAAAGTGAAAAGAGATACTATTTTTTCCAAATTCTTCCAAAACACCGCGGAAAAAATCGCGCTGAGTGCAAATCGTTATTTGGAAATAGGGTAATTCTGAAATCAAAGTAGGGTAATTTTTCCAAACCTAAAAAAGATACTATTTTGTTCAAAATCGAGATAGGGTAGTTCTCTGAAACTTAAAAAACATACTATTTTCTGTTCAAAATCTGAAAAAAGATACTATTTTCGGCAAAATCGACAGAGGGTAAGATTTTTTTCAAATCTCAGGGGGGGTTTCTCATTTTGTTTGCGAGGGTAGTAATATCGGGCGGGTACAAATCAATTTTAAAAGAGTTGGCTGAAGGGGCGATTAATAGACGGTATATCGTTATATGAAATCAACCGACAAAGCCTACTAAATTGAGACAAAATGATAACAATTTATATCTGAAAATCCTAGTTGACTTTGAAAACTCTTAGCGCTGAGCCATCTGAGCGCCAATTCTTAAGCTTAAATGAAATCCAACGTATATGAACGGTTCGTATTGTTTCGGATGTATGCTGCATTGAATTAATTTTGATTTTAATTTCATCATGTATATTTCGTACTCTAACATGCCACCACTTATTTAATTAAAATGCGTTCGAATTGCTACGAGTGGGTCAAACCATGCGAATGTATTCGAACGGTTTTCATTCGAGTTAATGACATCTGAGAGAATGAAGAAAACACGAAGGAATTAGATTATGTTGAATGTAATGCATCGTACGAACGAAACCATACAAAAAGTGTCGTATATGATGAAATTCATTCGGGTTTGAGAATTATGGCACCCAGAACGTTTTATCGAAAAGCGAGCTAAGCGAGCCTTTCAGCTAATATAATAATAATATTATTATTCATTCACCTTCGTAAATATGTTAAAATAATGTCACGTAATATATTTATAATAATATTGAATTAGGAAGAAAGTTCCATAATAAATAGAACATGCGACCGAAAAGATAATGATGACGAAGAAGAGGAAATATAAGAAGGCTTAGTAGTGGTAGTGGATTCAGAAGTAGGAGTAAACGAGTGTAAGGCTTTCAATTGAATCTATTAAATTATGTCTTACTTAGATGTAAAGAGATATGAAATATCTTATACATTTTTTAAATATTGAATCTAAAGTGTGAAGTACCTCTCTCTAAATACTCATATTTTAAAATTTTATATAAATATACATGTACATAATTTATTCGTAGATTATTAATATATTACATAGTCAAATTTGGTGTAGTTTATAAATTTAGACAACAGAACGAAGACAAGAACAACGAACGACAGTTGACACCGACTAAATTTCAGAAACGGATAGATTTTTTAATAGTAGGTATGTAGTTACTAAAAATAAATGTTCCTATATTACATACTTATAAATAAAATTTACATAAATTTTGAAAATTTTGATAAATTTGTCACCTTTTAGATGTAAATGGGAGAACTAAATTCTTAAACGGGTGTTAAATGAATTATTATTTTGGAAGGATCAAATGAAAACTTTGTTTCAAATGAATTGATTTTGATTTAATGCAAAAATATATATGCTTCGAAATACTAGTTCATTGAACTCAAGTACGGGCAATAATAATTTATAAATAAATTAGAACATTAAATTTTAAGAATATATTTCAACTTATTAAATACCTTAGAAACATAAAGTTTATTTATTTAAAGCGTGCCCTTGTGTAGAAATATGTCAATATATTTGCATATTATTGTAAAATAAACATAAAATATTCTGCACATATGCTGTAGGTATACATGTACGCTCGCTTTTCGTTTAAAACCATCATAAATTATTTTGTGTATTATAAACAAAAACATAATATTCTCGCAGATGTGTATGTAATAAGTATAAATATTAGGGTGGCCCATTTTACTTCATTCTTTTTGTGTTTCTTTTTTGTTTGTGCACTTTTGAAAACTAGAAAAAATTTGCCAGTTTTTTTTCTCACAAATATGAAGCCGCCTACCAATCCATTGGTAGCTTGTTTTTATGAGAATGCAAATTTTCTTGGATTTTAAATCTTTTCGCATATGTGGTAGAACTTCGAAACCAATACTTGATTTTTTTCAAAAATAAAGTAAAATATAGAAGAAAAATAATATATGGTTGACTATTAACATTATTAACTCCTAATATTACAAAAAATCACCGGTGTTTAAAGAATTCATTTAAAGGGTCTACCATACATTTTCCTTTGTTCTATATTTTAATTTGAGAGTGCATATCTTTAGCTTACCAAATTGCTAAAAAATAAACAAAACTATTCAGTCGTTGTCAAGTTATGATTTTTTTTAGTCTTAGTCTAAAACGAACTTCAGTTTATTTGCGTTGATTTTGGGCCACCCTAATAAATGTGTATGTATTCTTGGCGTTAGTGAAGCTGTTGTCGCACTTCATTATGGATAGATTTTAAATCACAGTTCATTTTTGAAATTTTCTTCTTATATCCGGCGACCCGATAAGAGAACCTTATATTCAAAAAATTAAACTTTATTTAGACACACAATTGAAAAATTTATTAGATTATAATATACACAAACATTAGCGTATTCGAAGCAACTTTAACGGTTGTTCAATAATAAAATTCGTGCATATTGAAATTTAATGAAGTTCAGAATTTTGCACTAGAATAAATAGTTTTATTTGGAAAAAGAAATTAATAATATTATTTTTTCATAGATTAGGATTTAATTAAATCACTCCTTTGACTTTATATAAAATGATATTAAAATATTTAAATTAAATTAAATCAAATTAAAATTAATAACATCTTAAAATAGTGGTAGCAACTTAACACTGACAACTGTTCCATTAATATAATAATGAGGTGTTTTAAGTATCTTTCTAGTTTTTTGATAACAACCACCATGCTGGCATTCATAATAGCATTTACATTTAATTCAAGGTGTCATATTGTTGTAATTGCACACCATAAATTTGTAAATTTATTGTTCACGTCATATATTTATTATAGTAATGAACAGTAACAACAACAACAACAACATTAAAATTTAAATAATATGTTTTGTTATGTTGAAATCAAAAGTGTATTACCAAATATGAACTAACAAAACAATACAAACAATATTTCATTAATACGACAACACTTGTTTACTTTCTATAATTGTAAGTCGGTTTGTGTAGCTATTGATAGTTTCATATTGTAGGTACAACTTTGATAATAGTCGCTTTCCTTTTTTTTTGTTAC
Organism: Catotricha subobsoleta; assembly: GCA_011634745.2. Taxonomy (NCBI): domain Eukaryota; kingdom Metazoa; phylum Arthropoda; class Insecta; order Diptera; family Cecidomyiidae; genus Catotricha; species Catotricha subobsoleta. Next base: position 6,152 of record JAABKK020015778.1, read on the forward strand.
TCGAGTAAGTTAGGGTAATTAATTTGATAAGAATGAAAGCGACAAAAAAACCCCTATCTTATTCGAGTACAATAACGAAAACGAAAGCGACTGATGTAATTAGAGGTACTACAAAGCTTTAGTATTGTATTGCTAAACAAAATTTAGGTGAAGTACTTATACTTCAAGGTTAAAACTATTATTTAAATTTGTTCGAAATCCTGTTATCATAATAGCTGTTTAGTTGTATTCAGTGGTGTATTGGAATCACAGATTTTGACATAAATCAAGATTTTTGATTGGAATTAAAGCACTGGCGCTTAAAAATAATATAAAGGGTATTCAACCAAACTCTTGTAAATGAAATTTAATACAAATTTGATGTACACTTTAAAACTCGTGGTAATAACCACCAATGTGTTTAATTTACAACCAATACGACGTTTACAAACGATTTTAAGTGAATGCGCCTATAGATATTTTTGCAAAAGTATTTAATATTATGTTTCTTTATAGACCAAACGTCTTTGAGAAGTCAATTTTACAAATCAAAATATCTCTTAAATGAAAACGTAAATTTTTAAATTAATCGAAAGCATTCAACGAATCTTATTAATATGGACCTTTTTTTTTTTTTCAAAATATCACAATTTCACTCATATATTCTAAATGACATGCCATTGTCAAAGGATTAGAGTATATTATTTAGGCTTTAAATAACATGAGTAAAACTATGTTTTAATATTTTCCTTTAACCTTTGGCAGAACATAAATATAACCAATTTTCCCTAGAGTGAAAATCAACCTTTTTGTGACATAGAAATTTTAATAAGTATGTATCTACATAACAGCTGAACCCCAACTACTAATAAATATTAGTTTAATAAACAACAATGAAAATTTTAATAATCATGAAGTGCTAGAACATTCATATATTCCAGTCTCCGTTCCATAAAAATAATATTAATAATAATTAATTAGATGATGATAAACAATTACCATAATGTTATTAATGCTTATGATGTGTTTGATGATACCACCAGCATATTATTTCGGTCATGTGTAAGGTTCACCTACAATATGCTTAATCCCACAATGTAATCAATTTAATATTATAGTTACATATTGTTTTATTCATAATGGGTAGATAGATATTCTGACGACCTTCTCGTTTACTTATATATTAATATTATAATAAACATAATCAGTTTTTGTATTAAAACAATAGAAAAGGTATATTTTATACTATATACAATAGGGTGATCGAGTTTTAATTTTTTTTTGAATTTTGGAACGCACAACCGCACAAATCATAAGAATTCTTAAAACATTCTGTATAAGTCCCCATTTGGTTTTTTCAGCAAATCTCATATTTCTGAAGTACACCTTCTCAAATTATCGGCACCAATTTTTGGCTACCTTCATTACTCACCAAATACAACATTTTGAATGGAAAAAATTTCTCCATACAAAACCTGGACACAATTATACAATTACAATATAAGTACATGCATTTATTCGTCTTGCTTTTCAAATATTTTTTATTTATATATATATAATATATAAATAATAAAAATAAAAGTACATACTAGTAAAGTAATGAATCAGTACGAAATATACACAACACACATTAAGGGGATTCATTTTCATTTATTGTTGAGTGTTAGAGTTTGTGCAGATTGTAGAAGTTGTAGCTCTAACATGTTTTTCAGCCTACACTTCAAAATTGAAATATAGAGCATGTGTAGAATTGTAGGCGATCATTTTAGAATAATGAGAAATAAAAGCTTTACGGGGGCTGGGGAAGGCAACACCGGATTTGTTTTTTCGCGGATTAATTTTTTTGCGTTTTTTGATTTTACAGGTTTATTTTTTAGCGAAAACAAATAATTGGATCTATGTTTTTTTTCATACTATGTTTTTTTTTTTTAGTTGTATTTCGCCTCATGATTAACATGAAGAAAGAGTTTTGAAAATAACGTTGCGATAATGTTTCTGCCCTCAACATTTCTCGAAATTGATTTAAATCATGATTTTTTTGATTTAAATTAAAATTAAAATTTTGTCATAAATTAAATTAATTAAAAAGCGCAATAAAGAATAATACTAATAAGTAAATATATTAGCTTTCGAATTAATGCGAAAAATAGAAAGTAAAAACTAATATTAACAAATAGAATCAAAATATATTTTCAAAAAGTTCTATTTATTGTGAAGAAAAATAAAATCAGTAATTCAAATTAAAAAAAATAGCAGAAATACTATGTTTATGCCATTTCGAAGTAGTTGATGTCCAAGTTTCATTCAAGATTATTCTCATAATTTATTGTATATTAAATAACTAAAAATTGTAAATGAAAAAAAAAAACAAGCTACCAATTAGATTGGTACAGACTACACAACTTCATTTTTGAGAGTCTTAATTTCATAATTTATAATTAATTAAGCGAATCTTAAGAAAAAAATTCTTTATTTCGCTTTTTCTCAGGATTGGGCGGACGGACAAAAATGATCCACCCACCGTTGGATGCGGAATGAGTGTGCCTAAAATATATATATGTTTTGATTTTGATCTTTTTTGTTTTTGGGGTAAAAAATAAAAAAAAAAGGATTTTTTGTGTATATTTTTATTTTACAAATTCGATCAAATATAATGAAAAATTTCCCAAAATCAAAAAACTTTAAATGCAGAATATAATGGCTTTCAATTGTGCACATTCAAAGTTTTTTGATGAAGTCAATTTTAAGGGGGCTGTCATACAAAAAACAAATCCACAAAAGTTACTCATATTCAGGGTATAATTTTCTCAGGATTGGCTGAACGGATTTTGATGATTGAACCATCGGATGCAGAATTTAAGGTACACATTTTAATTTTAAATTAATTTGGTTTTTCGGGTCGAAAATTCGAGAAAACTAATTTTTCGGATCGAAAACTCGAGAAAACTAATTTTTCGAATTTTCGAACTGAAAACCTAAACTGATCAAAACCAAAACCTATATATATTTTCCGATTCTACGTCAATCTGTAGATCAATCATTAAAATCGGTTCAGACAATCTTGAGAAAAAACCAAAACAAAGTGAAAAAAAAAAATCACGATTTCTATACTTCATTTTTTCCTAAAGGAGTTGCGAAATGGGCCCAACCGGATAAGCCGAGCGCTGAGTTCCATTCACCTTTTTTAATTCAATCTAATCAATGTATCATTCAGCTATTGATAAGAATTTCTCAATTGGATATTAATATCAGGTCCCATAATAACAAATACTTTGCAACTCCACCGAAGATATGTTGGTACGAACATAATATGTATCTCCCTGGATGTTTAGAGCTGCAATGGGCAAGAAAGATATGTATCGCCATCAGGGTTTGAGGATAAAAAAGTTTCCGTTGAAAAGTTTGCCATTTCGAAACTTTGCGGCAAAGGAAAAGATCAAGTTTCTTGGAAACTTTTCCATTTCAAATAATAATATAAATAAATGGATAAAATGTGACGGTTTTTTATTATAAATATACAATCTTTCTTGTTAGGGATATTTCTTGGATAGGGAACCTTTTAAAATGTTCTATCAGCTATTGCGAGATTAAATTCGTTCTTCTAAGCGTTTTACATAATTCAAAAATATTACCGTTGATTTGGTCGAATGGGTTATGGACGATAAATTCAGTATTGAAAACTATTGCCAGGCTGCTAGATGTGGCATCGGTAGAATGGTCTTTTAGCATTCGCTGCTGGTTGCTGAACAAAATAAAAATCCGCCTATCGAACGAAAGAGCTGCAGTGGAATTCTGACAAAAACTTGTGAATAATATTGGCGAACTGCATGATCACTAGGTGGCAGTAGTTTCTATGTGAAAAAATATGATGAGAACTGTCAAGCTACCGAAAAAGATGATGAGTGCCGTTAGTGTGACTGAGAAATTAATGTCAATATTTGGACATCCTCAGTGAAAATGCTGAATTCCAGAACTCCAATTAAAAAAATTCCTTAAATGTTCTTATTTTCGTTTTCCATTAATGTTTTTCGAGTTACCTAAATACTGCAATGTTATATCTAAACTCATTACCCAAAATGTATTTGATATTGTAGGTAGAATGTAGATGGGCTTTCATTTCAGTGAGAATCTGTTGTGCTGATGTGAAAAAGTATTATTATAAATATTTTTTTTTTTATATTCTACATTTTATTATTGTTATTTATGTTTTCAATATTTAGCTCTTCTGCCTACACCATACTGGATGTCCTATAATATTTTATGTTAAACATATAACAGTATTATATTTTTGAAAGAATATTTAATCAATCTATCAATATTAAATTGATGAATCGCATGGGCTATTTGGTATGACGTAAATTATGATTGGGGTACGAGTTATATGAAAAATATGATGAACATTGAACATAATATATGATATTGCTGCTGAAATTGTATAATGCCTATATTAAATATAGGTAAATAGAAGTGGAGTAACTTGGAATGGTGTAAGGCATCACCAAAACGTATAGAACAACACATGCAGTATAATTTATAATATTTTGAAAATAATAGCATTTTTGATGGATATTTAGCTTTATATTGTTTGATATATTGATGTATTATTATTGAAATATTAATATTGATTACCTGTCTAGTGTATGCGGTTTTTTTGCCTTTTTACAGTGTACAGTTTTAAATTGGATGAGAAAAATGAAAACGAACTGCCAATGGATCAATGCATTTGAAACAAATTAATTAAATGTGCAGTGTATAAGCTTATTTTTTTTATGAAATTATTAAAAATACTTCATTAAAAGCACTTCAATTCAAAAACACCTTAACTTAATATACAAAAGAATCGTCTCATTTTTGACAAAACGCGTTTTGTATTATAGTAAATCGCTGTAAATAGTAAGTAACTATTATGTAGGTATAAATCAGAGAACTGCACGGATACACATTTGAACAATCCGTATCCATCCGTATCCGATATCTATGAGATCCGTAATCCGTAATATTTGCATCCGTGGATATCCATTTCCGCGAGTATCCGCACAATATCCGCATCCAACGGATATCCGCAAAATATCCACGGACTCGGATACTAATTGCAAAAATAATCATTTTTTTAATAAAAAGAAAAAGTAATAGCACCGATAATAATAATAATCACATATTAATTTGATGAAATTGATTATGAAATATTAATAGAAATATTGTAACAAAACAAATAATTTAAAAAGAGCGGATATTCGGATATTCTTCGGATGTTCGGATATCGGATAATCCTCGGATATGTGTGTTTGGCATTCGTACTCATCCGCAAATGCGGATATCCGTGGATATCCACGGATACGGATAGACTTTGCAGGGCTCTGGTATAAATTATAATACATATAGTCACTGATATTTTTTATCTACTTTAAAATACTTAAATTTAAAAAAAAGAACGAAAACACACAACTTTGAAAATTTATTCTATTGTACGATATAGTTACTACAATTTAGCGTATAATGTATAAATAACAACTTATTTCTGGAGAACTAAAAATTGAATATTCATTTCTATTTTTATGACGTAGAAAATAATGAAAAATGGTATAATTAATTTTATTCAGTAAAAATATTAAATTTTCATTATAGGTATTAAATTTTGAGTAAATTAATTCATTTTGTTCAGTAAATGGCTAAAAATATATAAAAATTTATCAAGAATCAAATTTTACCTTAATCAAAGGCTTTTAAAGGTTTCAAAAGGCTTCTAACGACTTTTATTAACGTGGAGATTCATAATAAAAGATACTTTATCTATGCCAAATAGCTGTAATGGCGCTATTGAATAGATTCTTAATAAAAACTATCAATTAGAAGTGAGTTCAATTCATCGAACTTTAATTTAAGGATATAACTAAACTTAAGAAAATCTAGCTTTGTTTTATTTATCTTTTTATTTCATTTATTAATTTTTTTTATTTCCAGATTTTCAAATTTCAAAACTGAAACTTCATATATTTATTCAATTACAAATAATTTGAAGCTTTTTGGATGTAAATGCTACACAACTTTAGATTTCAAGTCGTATTAATTAATATTTTAAAAACTGAAAAGCTATAAAATGATAACATTTATGCTATATCCTCGCATAACTTATCAGATAACCTTCACCTTATTTTTTTTTTTTTAACTTAATTGTTTAATAAATTAACTAATCAATAATATGTAAAAAAAAAATTCAAATGTCATGAGAAAATGAATTTCACACAACAAATCAAAACCTGATTAGGTACTTGATATTTGCGAGACTATTTAACCAACGATTTTCGGTCCACTGTTTTTTTTTTTGGTTAATACTTAATAGCACCTCGTGATGGTGTTTTTTTTTTTTGATAATTTATTTTTATATAAATACACATAAACTATTAAATTAACTACTTTAATATTTTTTTTGGAAAATTTATTACTTGGTTCTATATAAAAAAAATTGTGCATATTGATACAGAAGAAAAAAAATGGAAAAAAGTGAAAAAAAGTTGACCGAAAAACAATGGTAAAACAGTCGCAAATAATTCTATAGACCTGTTTGACCTCACATACTAATACAAAAAAAAAAACTGTTCCATCCGCAAAACAATGTATTTTAAAACGTTTCTTATAACTCCGTTATGAAGAAGCCTTGACGAGACTAGCATTTTTGCTGAAGAATGATATATCTAAGATTTAAAATATAATATTTAGTTGCTATCATGTGGGATTTGTAAAGATTTTTAACACAGGCATGACTTTTTGCAACAACATGTCTGATTTTTGTTTTCTTGTAGTGGTTACAAACGTAAAAAATCCCAAACCTTACTTCATTATAAATTGATACTTAAACAGGCACTGTTTTTTTTTTTATAAAACTACTCAAATTTCGATATGCAACTGAATTAACGTATAAAACCTAGGATTGTATTAATATTAAATACAATCATGTTAAAATTCCATTTTTGGTTTTATTAATATTAATGGCATTTCTTTTTATTTTTACATAACATTTATTTCAATAATATAAATCACAGCATCACTTCTTGTTCTTATTTATCAAATTTTTTTATTTATAATTTTTTTTTACTTTTTACGAAGAACTCGTTTTTCTTTTCGTCTTGTTTTTTTTTTTTTTTAGTTCGTTTAGCTTTTTGGCAATAAATTTGTTGTAAATACAGGCGTTAAGGTATTAGAGGCATAATAAATTAATTAGATGGAAAAATTTATTGCTTTTTGGAATTTTTATTTCAAATTTATTATATTGGCATCAATATGTATTATATTATTATATCTGATGTTATTTATAAGCATTTTGTTAAATTACTTAAAATAAATTGAAAATATTAATTAAATGATTAGGACTGAAGCAGAAGCACGCTATACACACTTTTAAATAGTACTTTTAATTTCTACACGTTCTTATTCTTCTTTTTTATTTTCTTTAACTCATTTTAAACAGGCGCGAGAATATGTGAAATTGCATTTCGTCAGTTTCATGTAAAACGAAGACTCATGAAAATAAATTTCAGATAAATTCCCTCTTAATAAAATGTAATTACCGATAAATATAAGTCTTCTGAGCAGTAGAGCCACATCCTTGCTAATATCAGGTTTATGCTTAAAAAAAAACTACATTAAAAAGATACTATTTGGTCTGTTTTATTATAAAAACACGGAGTCCGACGCTCCTTACGCTCACTAGAACAAGTACGCATAGTATGAATATTCCTTGAATTTTCAGTTTTAAGCACTCTCTTGCTTGCAGAGTAGTGAAATGAAAACCAAACAAAAATTAAATTGAGCTCCTAGTAATAAAAATACCGGCCCTCGCTTAAAATCCTTTGCAGTGAAATATATACTTAAAAGGAGCTGATGTGTTTACTGCAATAAGGGGCTCAATACTTGCATCTCGCTGAATTCGGTACCCCTGGAAAACTATTTAATGTTATATTAATGAAAACATGGAGAAACGTTTTTTTACTCTTAAAATTGGGTTTGATCTTTGTACATTTGATGTATATACTTGACCAAAAACTAAGAAATTCCTCTAAATTACGTAGACCGATTTAAAATGTTTTAATGAATAGCATATACAATCTTAAAAACTTTTTTTGTGTTAATTATTCCAAAAGACCGTAAATTCGTGAATAATTAAATAATTAATTATAAAACATAAAATATTGTGTCTAGGTTCTTCGAACTTAAGATTATGAATAATCAGAATTATACTTTAAAATTAAAACAGTTAATATTACTAAAACTTTTTTCGGAAAATTAATAAAAACATGCTGGCACACTACTTCATTTTTCCTACTAAGTGACAAAAAAAACGCACAAAATATTAATTAATTTTCGTTCGTTGCATTTTTTCTCAGAATTTTGTAGTCAGACATTGCTCATTGCTACCAATAAAAGAAAAAAAATTCTTATCCTTCCACCACAGAATTGGATTCCACGATCCAAAAACAAAATTTTTCAAAACCAAAACATGTATATTTTATAATTTTACGAAAACAAAGTTCTAAGTTTTTTGTTATATGATCACCAATATCCGACCACTAAATCTTGATAAAAACGCATGTGGTAAAAAAAAAGAATAATACTTTGCGTCTTTTTGTAACATTCTTAACAAAAATGAACCAATCCATTATCAGCTTGTTTAAATTCAATTGAAAAATAAGCTCCTACTAAATACCTACCATATTTTTCATAGGGTATAATGTGTTCTTTTTTTTTTTTTTCTTTTTTGTACATGAAGCTAATAACGATTTCTTCCAGACGTTCTAAAACAAATTTAAAATTTATCAAACCTGTAATTTTATGGTTTCACATAAATAATTTTCTTTATCTTTACTTTATTTTACTAACTGTAACTGCAGGTAATATCCATCTTTCGCTTGCCATAAAATATTTTCTTTTGATTTAAAAGCAAATAGATTTTTTCAACGCAGCTAACATTTTCTACAATGTAGCTAACTAACTTACCAATAAATGTTACCTTCTTACATTTTAAAAATATATTGCTGTATTAATATGTAACAGAGAAATACCATATAGTCGATATGTGCAATACCAATCAACCTACATAGTTAATGTAATTCAAGCATTTTTAAAGGCACTTAAACTGCTAAAATCAATAAAAGCTATTTTCTTAATTTATCGTTAAAAAAAACTTGTTATTTTCTTATTACATAACACAAACTCCCAATCCCACCACAATAAAAAATAAAAAAAACACCTAAAGTCAAGTTTCCTAGCACTCCCTTATGTCGATTACTTTCATTTAGTATAATAGAATTTTGTGAGTATATAAACTTAATGATTTTCAAGTATATCGCGATGGAGCCCAACAGTGAACAGGTTAAAAAAAAATTAAATAGATTTTTTTTGGTTTTTGTTTATAATATTCTTTTTATTTATGTTTAATAAAATTTAATGTAAATTTATGTATGATTATGAATTTGAAGAGTGAGGGGTAGATAGAGTACACTAAATAATATTAAACAGAAAGTAGGACATTCCAAAGATAAAGCAACAAAAAAAAAATTATGAAAAACGGCCTGTGCGTTCCAGAGATAGGTAGTATATCATTAGAAAATTTACGTTCAAAATTGCGTGTCCGGAAGCAAAAAAATAAATTTTCAATTTTGGGGTGTATATCATCGGAATAAGAAAGGGGGTGGTGGCAATTCGCCTCCACATTCAAAATTTCTGGACTTTTGTTAATGTGATTTAAGTTATTTGTTACATAAATCGGTCTACAAAGTTCCGAGATATCGGTAACTGAAATTATCCATTTTTTAATTTTCAAAAAAAAATACCGTGGAAGGTATAAATATGGTATGAATATGATATGAATATTGGAAAAATATAAACATTATTTTCTATTATTTTCTTTTGTTTTGTTTTTTTTTTCGGCAATTTAACGCGCTTGACTATGTCTTATCTAATAAACAATTTTATTAAGATTTAGTCATTTTAAAATTTTTTTTTTTTGAAAAATAGCAAGTAACTATTGGTTTTGCAAATTTTAATTCATTTAAAAAAGAAAAAAAAATTGAAAAAATAATAATAATTTTCATTATACTATATTTAATTCATATCCCGATTGGTAATTTACTAAGGTTAGACTCAAAACCAGTCGGTGGGTTTTTTTTTTGTTGCTTTTTTTTGTGGTTTTTTATTCAAAATTTTTCATTGTCAGCAAATATATTTTGCCTCATTTTGTCGATTTAACGATTAAATAAAGAATTGTAATTATGGGCATATCTTTGTAGTCTGTGAACCACTTCTCCAAACAATTTTCTTCATATTAGAAATGATGTTTTGAAATGGTTTCCATTTGTTTTAATGAACAATTTTGAATAAATATTTTAATTTTGTCAATTACAACATTTATTTAGATCTTGCTATATGGCTGTGAAGTTTGGACAACAACACAAGTAGACGAGGAAACGTTAGGTACGTTCAAAAGGAAGGTGCTCCGGAAAAATATTTGGCCCCATCCAGAAGGCAGATCATTCATGGAGAGCGACATATAATATCGAGATAAAACACTTTTCGGGGAGCCTGACATTGTAGTTGTAGCAGAGAGCAGTAGGCTCCGATGGGCAGGGCACGTAGCAAGAAAATAGAATGCCGCGCAGAGTGTTCCAGACAAAAATGTACAAAAGTAGACCCCACAGAAGACCAAGAACGAGATGGTGTGATAACATCGAGGATGATGTGAAGAAACTGCGGATACGAAACAGGAAAACCAAGGCTCAGGACCTGACAGGATGACGCCGAGTTGTGGAGGAGACCAAGACCCACCTAGGGTTGTAGAGCCACAGATGATGATGATTTAGATCAGATTTTTTTTCTTTAATTAAAATGATGATGGTTATCCAAACGAGCAACCAGTAATGTAACTGGTTTTACGGTTTTAATTTTATGACTGAAACGAGAGTGAGTTGACATTAATCATTATTCAAACAAATAAGTAACTAGTAGTTAGTAGTTTGAATTGAGTAAATAGCTGCTCACAAATATTCTCAGTTGTCAAAAAGGTATTGTTATATATCTATATTCTACACATTGATTGTCATATTTTAATTATTTTGCTTTGATGACATCAAAATATACGTTCTCAAATCATCCACTTACTACGCAATGGTGGATTATCGTCAACGGCTCCCATCTCTGGTTTGTAATGGTTTAAAGTCCTGTTAGCAGATGTTTTTCTAGTTATAAAATAAGTATATTATATCAAATATCAATATTATAAGCGAAATCCGTATATGCCCTTACAACCGAAATATATAAAATAGTTATAATACACGCAAAGTTAATGTGTGCTTATGCTTGCATGCTATCAACCTGTCTTTCGCTTATCTTTTTGTTGCCACATTAAATTATTTTGTTTATATGAAATATATGGTTGTACCTTGTACATACTTTATTGAGTACATGATGATGTTGCGATATAATAACAAATTTACACATGTTTGTTAGGGTACTAATATGTTGAGGAACACAATGTTAACTACCATGATATCATATATGCATCACAGGTATAAGATTACTTTTCAGAACATAAAAAAGGAGAAAAAAAAATAGAAGGCAAAGCATGTTAGCAAATATAGAATAATTTTCAATGAATACAGATCAAGGGATTACAGATATAGTTACACCCACTGAACAATAATGCCTACCCCAGTACATAACGTATTAGCTTACAACATTTTCGCACATTTTTTTTTTTTTTTTTCAAATAAAAGATGTAGACGTAAAATTTTGCACATATTGGTAAATATCAGAGAATATTTACTCATCTTTAACTCCGCGGTATTATGCTTACACGACCCCCTTTTTGGCAACACACAAAATTCTTTGTAATGTGAGTGAACAATGAAAAGAAAATAAAGAGAAAATATTTATACATCATAAGCGAAACCCTCCAAATGTCATATATATGTAATGTATATTTTCAATTCTGAGGGTTGTTCAACTTAATATAAGAAAATATACTTTTACGAATCCGGTGTTATACGATAATAAATAGACAAATAATTTGATATTCTTGTTTTTCTTGGAGTCTGATCAGGACTTAAGTTTCACTGTTTTTTTAATATGATATTTTTTTATATCGAATGTCCAAGCTAATATGTAAAAAAAATGCATGGTAAATCAGACCTATATAAATTATGTATTTACTATCGAATTAGACAATAGACAAATGGGAACACTATAAGCTTATACTTCCAATTAAATAAAGATAATATTATACAATGAAGGAAAAGACAGCGAAAAAAAATAATATATACAGGGTGTCCCAGATAAGATGTAAAAAAAATCCAATAATCCTTTCAAAGATAATTCAACATATGAAAAAGATAATTACATCTTATCTGGGACATCTTGTATATATAATAATATATATATACATATGATAAGTTAAGATAGGATAAGATAAAATAAAATGAGTGAAATATTATCTAGAAATAAACATAGTCCGACAAATATCTGGTATCTGATAGCTGGCGGTTATCCGTATCCAGTGGACGGTTGGTTTAATGATTTTTGAGCACGATAGGTAATAATTGGGCTGTTTATTATTAATTTTTTTTAAGAATTTGTATGTTTATAATAAACAAGCTGCCAAATGAATTGGTACATACATGGCTTCATTTTTGTCGTGATGTTTGATTTTTAACGAACTTTGTAATATCCTTTGATGTCGGAAAAAAAATTAGACAGAGCGGTTTGCCGGTAATGTTATGTATGTAGTACACGAATGATTTTTACCTCTTTGTATCAATCTTATTTCAACTTTACCTTACAAAAATTCTTAGCTGGCTTCACTGTTCTTCGATTTTGATTAACACAAAAAAACTCTTAAAATTTCAATGGTTAACTCAAAAGTATTCATTTTATTCACGGCAAAACATTTTAATTAGAACAACAAAATAGATTTTGGTTTGATGACCGAAAAATAAACTAAAAAACTTAAAATTGGTTTGATGACCGAAATTAATTAAATATGGTTTGATGACCATAAAAATAAGAAAAGAAAAAGGTTGGTTTGATGACCATTTAACTTAAAATTAAGAAAATATTAAAATAAAAAAATACTCTTGATAACCATCACTATATGGTTCAAACTTATTTCTTTCGAGACCTTTTCCTTTCTGTTCGATTTGGTATTTGCATAGCTCATTTTAGCCGCTCATAATCAGCTGATCACTCTTAACCGTTTGATTTCAATGTCAATCGGTTAGAATAAAATAGTTTATGTTTAATGTGACTGTATAGGTTATTGAATATAAACCAAATTCCACATATATAAAGTAAAGACGATTCACGACGAGCTGAGCAACACATAAATTGTCGTACTAGTTTCTGAGATGTTTATAAAAAAAAAAAACAAGCTGCCAGTGGATTCATACACGACTTAATTTTTGTAAGAAATAAAAAAAGCACGTGGTCGAAAAAAATAAGCAGTAGGTAACCGCCGAAAAATAAAAAAAATAACCACTACTTGATTGAATTTCTCAAAAATAAAGTAAATTTTTGTTGATATATGATGAACATTTGCAATCATCTGAAAGATACTCATTTATACTATCAGTAAATACAAATGAAGTCGTGTACTAATCCATTGGCAGCTTGTTATCTTTGATTTTCGGCGGTATAGCCCCCTGTTTTTTTCGATCACGTGTTACCTAATAGTTCTGCGGAAAGTAAAATCGACTTAACAAATTTAGTATCGATGTTTAAGCCTAATATTTTATGGGAAATAGGCGATGTAGAAACGCAGACAAGACCAGATGCCCAGTTAGGAATTGAAAATTGTCTTATATTTTTAGCTAATTATATAGAAAATATTTTTGATATCCAATTTTTGATCCCAGAAGATTTCACGATTGTAAATGTATAGGCTATGGATTATGAATTGCTATCCAACATTGCGATAAGTTTTGTTTGTTTGAACGGCACCTTTTTTTTTATTTTTACAAGCATCCATATTTTCAGATAAAATTACAATAAATGTACTGAACAAGATCCTTTTATTGAGTTTTGTAATATATTTGATTAAGAAAGTTACAATAATAATAATAATAATAATAATAATACGAACTTATTCGTATGCCACGCTGTTCGTACGCGCGATGTAGTACAATCAGTTTATATGATTATCATGTGAATCTATTCGAATGGTTTAAATTATGCGGATTTAATCGAACAATGTTTGACTGAAAATCATAATATTTTAATTCATTAGCAACTACATATCCAAGGTCTTATTCTGATGGATGGGGAGGATGTGAGTTAAAAATATAGAGACATTTGAAGTGTTAGCGCGGAATGTAATGGAAAACATTTTCAAACTCTAGGCAAAATAATGACACAAGCTTTCAATTTCTGGGCATAATATACAGAGCCGTCGCTAGACTATTGTGCGCCCGAAGCAGAACTACAATTTCGTCGCCCTTACCAAAAAATTGCATTTATA